>JAIUZE010020174.1:0-22741 GCA_022085475.1 Heliosperma pusillum
CAAAACATGAATATTATAAGACCTTACGTAAAATTATATGATAAACCGATCATGCGAACTATTATAAATTACGAGTTTTAGAAGTCAAAAGAAAACAACACAGCCGTGTTGCAGGCCGGGCAGGGGACCGGTGGCCGGTGGGCCGGCTCAGAACACAGGCATAAACCAAAAACAGAGGAAAGAGGTCTGGGCCGGTCAGTCGACCGGCGGCCGGTCGACCGGCACAGACAATCACACCAAACTCAAAACTTCAATACTGATGTGTTCCAGGCCGGTGGGTTGACCGGTGGCCGGTGGGCCGGCCTGGAGCACCTCTTATACAAAAATCAAATTTCCAAAATGAGTTACTGAAGTGTTCTCAGCCGGTGGTCAGACCGGCGGCTAGGGTTGAGCAAATGCGGTTAACCGCACCGGTTTTGCAATCCGGTTCGGTGCACCGGTTTTAAAACCTGTTATTTTTCTAAACCGAATCCGGACCGAATTTATCCGGTATACCGGTTTTTTTTTGAAAATTGAAACCGAATCCGAAAACCGGATTATCCGCACCGGTTTTATAACCGGTTTTGTAAGAGGCTTTTACAAATTACAATATCCCTGTACAACTTTTTTTCACCTATTTTTCAATTTTCATAACTAAAATTTTTCATAACTTCAACTTTCTTATGATAAGTGTTCAATAAAGTTCATAAATTACAACTTCCAAATAAGTCTTAATACACAATAAAAGTCCTATAAAGTGAAAAACATACAATCCAACACAAAGTTAACAAATTACATCACAAATTGTCCATAATCAATATTTCCTAACAAAATAAAAAAACTTGCATCCTTCAAGAGAAGCATCAACCATCCGTCTCATCAATAACTATGAGGGGTTGTTGCAACACCAAATCCTTCATATCTACATCTACAATTATTAGAAAAAAATGAAAGCAAAAATTAGATATTCGTATAACACAAAATAATGATTTAACAACTAAACTAAATTCAACAATTAAACTAAACAAAACCAAACAACTTGCCTTCTTCAATATTCTCCATCTCAAGTAAGATCTCTTCAATAATCATTGGTGTATGGGAGGTACGAAGCCAATCTTGGGCACATATAAGAGCTTCCACCATTCTAGGGTTCAAACAAGTACGAAAGGAATCAAGAACCCGACCTCCCGTGCTAAAAGCGGACTCCGATGCCACCGTAGAAACGGGAATGGCTAGTACATCACGAGCCATTTTAGCAAGTATAGGGTATCGCTTTTGGTTATCCTTCCACCATTGCAAAATATTAAATTTAGATTGCCTACTTTCCCGAGCATCACTTAAATAATTCTCCCATTCACTTTTTGACTCATTTTCTCCAACACCCATTTCCCTTTCAAACATATTCCCCCAAAGAGCACCAAAGTTAAACATATCATCTTGTTTATTACTTTGGGGTAATATATTAGTAGTGGTAAAAGAGCTAGAAGAGCTACTTAGAGGTTTAGGAATAGACGTAGCATAAAGATCAAAGAAAGTGTGAAAGAAATATCTAATATTCATAGCCAAAAGACCACCTTTCTCATCACCATATATGGTTTTAACCATCCATTCCACATAAGTCATTTTCGATCTTGGATCAAGAACAAGAGAGATAAACATAAGCAAATTGAGATTCTCAATCTTACCCCAATACTTATCATACTTGAGCTTCATTTTAGAAGCCATTTTCTTAACACCTTCATCATTGTGAGTAAGATGTTGGGAAAGTACTTGACCAACTCCAAATATAACCTCCACATAATAATTACTAGTAACATATTGGGTACCACATACTTTCAATGTTGCATCATAGAAAATTTTTAAGAAAGGCAAAAAGTAAGACACTTGTTTCCACTCTTCATTTGTAAGGTCGTCACCAACCTTCTTCATTTCCTTTTGAAGATTAGAATCTTTTACAAGTAAACATCCAAAAGCCTTCTTAAATTTTACCGCAATATCAAGCATCAAGTAAGTAGAGTTCCATCTAGTTTCAACATCCAAACATACAAGATTCTTACTCTCAATTTCCTCTTCAAGAATACAAGCTTTAAATTTTTCCATTCTAGCGGGTGAAGCTTTGACATACTTAACAAGAGTACGAATTTTAACAATTGATTTATCAAGATCATGCAAACCATCTTTAACAACCAAATTTAGAATATGAGCCGCACACCTCATGTGTAGATATTTACCACCCATAACATCACATTCCGAGTTGTTAAATTTTCTCCTCAAATAATCAATTGCAACATCGTTGGAGCTAGCATTATCGACCGTGACTGTCAAAATATTTTTCAAGTTCCATTCACTCAAGCATTTCTCAACAGTTTTACCAATTATTTTACCCGAATGACCAGAAAGTTGACAAAAGTTGATGATTCTTTTATGCAAAACCCAATTATCATCAATGAAATGGGCCGTGAGACACATATACCCTAAATTTTGACCCGAAGTCCAAGCATCCGTGGTAAGACAAACACGAGAAGAGAGTCGACCAAAGAAATCATACAATTTTTTTCTTCCCTCAATAAAAAGAGCATAACAATCTTTAGCAACCGTGAATCGTGAAGGAATACTAAATTGGGGGTTCATATCTTTACAAAAGCCTTTAAATCCCTCCTTTTCCACAGTCCTAAAAGGCAATTCATCAACAATTACCATCCTGGCAAGTGATTTTCTAGCAATTTCTTGATTAAAAGTCCATACTTTTGGAACACTTATAGTTTCGGTGGAACCATCATCATTAATAATAGTGGTCGAATGAATATTGATCAACTTTTGTTTCTTATCAAGATTAGCAGGGGTTTTCTTACATCTATTAGTATGGGTACCTAAATTACTAGTCCCATTTCTTGAAGCGCAAGCAAACAAACGTTTACAGTAATTGCACAAAGCATAATTGGGGTCGTCAGTTTTAGTAAAATGATTCCAAACATCTGAGGCATTTTTTCTTTTAAGAGAAGAAGGCTCACCCTCACATGTATTTGAAACTTTAGGGGGTCTTGGCGGTTTGACATTCTTTTGGGACTTTGAAACTCGACGATGAGAAGTCTCGCCCTCATACTCTTCACTATTGTCATCCAAATCAACCAACCTTTCATTAGCGACATTGTCATCAAAACTCGATGCCATCTACAAAAAAAATTGAAATTAGTAATTTTTAAATAATAACAAAACAGATGGGCAAAATAAATCTGGAAAATAAACAGTAAAAAAACAGGAAAAGAAATGGGCTAAAAAAAACAGGAAAAAACTGGAAAAATAAAACTGGAAAAAACAGGGAAAAACAATGGGGTTGACACTTGACAGTGCATATAAATCTCCTAATAAAACAATTAATATGAAGTATATATAATATTTATGTATACAATATATATATGTTATATACTTATTTAGTTATATGTATACAAGTAAATCATCAAACAGTCTATATGTATACAATTAAATCAAACAATCTATATGTGTCAATGTCACAATGTGTGTATATATTGCATAAAAACAGGAAAAGTATATATAAACACCGAATTAATGCATAAAAACAGGAAAAATCATACTAATGATACAATTAATAAACAAAAACAAGAACAATCGAAAAAAGACGAAAAATAGACGAAAAATAGACGAAAAACAGACGAAAAATACACGAAAAACAGACGAAAAAAAACGAAAAAGACGAAATAAAAAGACAGAAAAAATACGAAAATAAGGAAAGTAAATCAATTAGGTTAGCAAAGGATGAATATTGAATATACAAACCTTAGTTCTTCAAAAAATTGATGGATGGAAGTTAGATCTAAGATTGATTTTGATTTGAGAGAGAGGCAAAGAAGATGAGTAGAGGGGATTAGGTTTAGGGTTTTTGGAGTTTTTTTGGCTGAGCCTTAGAGGAGTTAGAGGAATGAGGATAGAGGGGTTCAAATGTTCAATATGGGCTTCTTGTTTTACACGGTCTAGTTGTTAGTGATTTTCTTATTTTTTTTTTTTTTTTTTAATTATTATAAACCGGTTTTAAAACCGGGCTCCGAATGTAAATAATTGAGAACCGAAACCGCTCCGGATTGATTAAAAAAAAACCGGACCGGGGTCCGAAACCGAAAAAAAACCGAATATTCGGGCACCGTTAATCGGATTTCGGTTCGGATACGGTTTTTAAATCCGGATCGGTTTTCTTTGCTCAGCCCTACCGGCGGCCGGTCGACCGGCTGGGAACACCCCTTCATCCGAGAGCTTCCAATACTTAACCAATTCATTTCCAAATCATTTCAATTCTCATATATACTTCAAATAATCATCAACAATCAATATAATTCATCAACATTCATCATATAACATCATTTACTAATCATAGCATGGATCCTAATCTTCCTAATCGTAATCTAATACGATTTTCTAGCATATAAACAAGTAAAACACGTAAGTTATATCGAGTAACCCTTCACCGTTACCTTTGAGCGTCTCTACTAGTCGTCAAGCTCCTCCTCTATAAGGAAATAGTCTTTATCGGGATCTTGGAGGTCGCCACCTACAAATAGATCGTAAAAAGATGAATAAAGTTCATCTTGAGAAAGACGGAATGCTTAAAAAGCGAGAAAGACGATAATTTTATTATCAATACGGATAGAGGAAGGTACGGGAGGAAGAATAAGATAAACTTACGTAAATTCTATCGAGTAACGAAGAAGATACGTCAATTCTAAGATCAAATTCCAAGAGGGAAAGTTGCTTAAGGAAGAAGAAAGAAAGGTGTTTGATTTTTTGTGTGGAAATGAAATTTTAGGTTAAGGAAGGGAGTAGTGTGAGTTATGAGAGAAAAAGTCAAAGACGATTTTCAAAGTCAAGAAAGTCGAACTTGACTTAAGACGGCTTTTTCATGAAATCTCGCAGAAATTCCAAATACGAACTCGGAAATTCTAAATTCGACCCGGAACTTAAAATTATAATTTAAAACTTAAAATTACTGAAAAAGTTTCGTAAAATATTTCTACTAGAAAAATAGGGTACATTTCCGGGTGTTACACTGTCGCAAGCCCAATGGATTGTGAATCGTCAGGGAGATGGTATTTCCTTTGGATTGTGAATCGTCTCACAATTGAGTTTTATCTAACGATTTTCTGGGTTTTGAGGTTTTGAATTCTAAATTAATAAAGAACATAAATAAAAACAAAATAAGAGCAAACTAAAATGAAAACAATAAAGCAAATGATGAATCAACAATAATGAGAGGCATCTAGGGAAGTAGGTTCATACATGTAGATTGACATATTGATGAAATTGGATTTAGGACATGCAAATAATTCATTGTGAGTTCGTAAGAATGATGTGTTCATTACAATCATAGATCAGATGGTCTAGCAGGCTTTTAGGCGATTTACTAGGTCTTAATCCACTATGTCATGCTTTGTCTATTCAATTCTCGTATGTCTACCTTGGAAAAGAATTCCGTACTAGTTAATGATTTTGATCAGGAATCGTCAACTATCGTTAAAGTCCAAACATGCATAGACACAATGTTTTAAAAACACAATTTCTTTTATCCAATTATCATCTTTTAATCAATCTAACATGGCTACCCTACACCCTAGAAAGGTGACTACTCACTCATGATTATGTTTATATCTAAGATGATGATGATAATGAAAACTAGGATAGACATGTTTATTTGATTTTGACAATAATTTAAGACTCTTTATAAGGCGATAATAACGACGCTAATTAATAATCTAAGAAATGAAATTACGATTATAACAACATGAAAATAAATCTAAGACAATATGTAAAGAGGATAACAATCAAATAGAAAAGAATAAAGGACAATAAACAAAGGATAGAATCGAAGTACCTAGGTGACGATCAACAACGAAAGCGATAACAATAACAGAAATCCCTCGCATAGAATAATCGTACCTTGAATTACAACACTTGAACCCAACAAAGTAGATTACAAAGATTGAAATTCCTATTGATCTAAGCTAATGTTTTGATATGAAATGGACAGAAATAAACTAAGAACTAAAGACAAAAGAAGAAAATAATTTAAACTAGAAAGACTAAAACTAAAAAGAAAATATAAGAAGAAAGGAGATGTTGTGTAAGAGATTGTTGTGAGTTGTGTGTTTGAGAAGAGGGGTTGGAGCATCTATATATAGCTTTAGGGTTTCGTGGAGAAGAGGTCGAGCATTAAACATACAAGACAAAAATAGGAAGTTGAAGCATCATGCTCGAAGTAGCACACTTACCCGATCGGATACACACTTACCCGATCGGGTAAGTTGTCATCTGGAAGCTTTTGACTAACGTTTCATCTTCCTTTGCTTTGACTTGACTTCCATCATCCCCCTTGACCTCTTCAATCGGGTTTGTTGATAGGGTTTGATGTAAAGCGATGAATTCTTCCGCCTAATTGATAGCTCTTCCGACAACTACGACATTGTCTTTATTTCTTCTCTCTTTCGAGTTAGTGAACCTTCTTGAAATGCCTTTGACATGGTCAAGCTTGCTTCTTCAAATCGTCGGGTTCTAGGAAAATGCTCGGGAATATAGAAAAAGGGCGTAGAAACGTCACTTTCCCTACAAAAGAGGTTAGAACACAGGAATTCGCCTAGAAGACGATATTAGCTCATAAAGTGGCTTAACAAAGCACAAATGCCAAACAAAACCGAGCTAAAGTGGGAGTTAAAATCATACAAATATTCACTTATCAACACTATTTATAACATCATCGTATTGTTTCATATTTTGTTTTTCATGTGGATTATACGACAACATTGAACACCACAAAGTGAAATGAATTACATTATAATTGTTTTGGTCCGTAATCGCCTACATGAGCTGATAACTCTGGCAATTATACTGTGAAGTTGATTGATGGTGGGTTCAACGAGCCATAAGTCCAACGGTTGACTGATCGATCACAGATACGAGTTATAAAGATACCTCGTAGGACATCGTGACAACGTTATGGAGTCCTAAATGTTTCAGAACATTCGGTGACAGGTCGTGGATAGGACGTCCATAGTGTTCCTAAGAGTCGATTCTTTTGACTATCGACTGTCTCTTGAGATTAAGGCAGTTTTTGGGTGACTTTGGTTTCTTTCTCATGGTCGACCGTAACAGGAGGCTAAGTAGATTTTTACTGGGTCATTTCATACTCTGCTTGTAACTGGAGGATTCGAGTTGAGGAAAATATCCAACCTTTATCAGGTTTTGTTATTTCTCAGGGCCACTCAAGGAGTTGTAACTGAAATGCATGGCCATGCTCGAATAATGATTCGTTTATCAGTTAAGTTACTCTCTAGTCGGGAAAACCACTCTTGATACTGATCGCTTGTAAAATGCGACCTTTGTAAATACGGACTTTGCAAATTGTTTTACATTGAGTGGGAGAAATTTATGGATATGAGAATCGGGTTATCGCACATACACTTGTAAGGACAAGTGGGAGATTGTTGGAGCTAGTGTCCTCCACAGTTAGTGTGATAACATGAATAAATCTCTTACAGGTTCACATGGTATACTTAGTAATCTTATCAGTTGATTAACGTTTATCGATAACGGTTGGCTTGCTAGGAGTTTGACGTTATTGTCATTTTAATGGCGGTGATCAACTGGTCCCTAAAAGTCACACCTAAAGGATATGTCTGAAAGATGTGATTATATGAATAGTAAAATCATATTGATGCCTTATTATATGACTAAAAGGTTAGTCGATTTATATGACTAAAAGGGTAGTCAATGTAATGATGATACGATTATTTAATAACGATTAAATAATATTAGCTGAGACGAATTAAATGTAATTCGTAATTGAATATAAACCGTTATATTTAATCTATGTATATAATGTAAGCTTAAACGAATTAAAATGTTAATTCGTAATTAAACATAATATGTTATATTTAATTAGCAAATTATAAATATAAAGATATTTATATTTAACGTATATATTATATTACATGCTAATATTGTGACAACCCTCGCGAATGCGGAAATAAAACTTAACAAGCATGTGATTTATATAGAGGAAGATACGGTATTTTTAAAACCTTTTCACATGCAATTAGAAAAGTACGAGGAATGTCAAATAATTACAAACCAAAGTAGAATATACTATAAGAGACGAAGTCTGTCAAAATGTGATCAAGTAACAAAGTTATTAGCAACTAGCTAAAAATCGTCTAGAGGTGATTCATCCAGGCCAACGCCCGCTAGCTCACACCCGAACTCAAAATACCACAAGCAAAAAGTCATCCAAGCAAGCAACCTGTTCATCCATGAAAAACATGAACGCCACAATCAGTGGGGAGTAACTCCGGGTTCTCCCAGCCATATCACAATGAACGTACTTAAAAGGAAATACGGAATAGAAGCATGCATATATAAATATACATGTGAAATACGAGAAGGATAAATAGGCAAATCAATATATAAGAATATCGATACATGAAGTACAAAGCCGTAACCATCATATGATAGAAAGACTCGGGGAAAACACCCTTAGGCAACTATATACTCACTAGGGCTTACATCTCACCGTTAGCGGCATATACTTGATAAGATAGAGACTCGACATATAAACCACGTCAATCATCTATTTCATGCAAGAGTCCAACTCAATGTTCACGTATAATTTAACATACAAACAACCATCAAATGATACGAATATGACAACATATTCTCTCACGGTTAATGGCACGCACTAGCATCGTGAAAATAGCAAGACAAGCCAATGGAAGCCCACGGGATAAGACATTTCCCGGAACCGTATACGATAAGACGTTTCGTATACTCATGACCTAGACAAACAAGTTCACGGGATAAGACGTTTCCCGGAATCGTGTACGATAAGACGTTTCGTACACACAAAACTCTAATCTTCTCGGTAGGACGACGATAATAATACGGTCCTAGTCTAAACCTGGCCAGACTCTCGGAATAAGACATTTCCCGATTCGACATGTGTTAAGACGTTCCACCTCAAAAACTCGATCATACAAATACGTTGAGTACCCCAAATTCGGCTAAACCACACGAAAGAGGCGAAAAGAGATCTATAGTCAAAAGTCAAGCTAGTACGCTACATGCAATGACACCACCTCGCAAGGATACAACATTTGATGGTCGGGTCGATCAACGCATTGCGTTCGCCTCCTAACAAAGTCGTCATATCCCCACTAAACAAATGCACAACGGCATCACGGTTACACTTCACCGCTCCGAAATTTTAGTCTAACAGTTATAAAGTATGACCGGGGAATGAGAGTTCATAGCACTCAACGATTAGAGCTCATATCAAAACATATGTAAAATCGACTCAAAGTGGAACATACAAAAAACCGTCACAAAACATGTGATACAAGCGAAGGGATTATCATATATTCGAAACATTAATATCTAAAGTCAACTTTTAGAGTCAAACCCGGAAGTCAACAAAAGTCAAAGTCAAACCCGAGACCCGAGACCCAAACCCGATAATTGGAGTGGCCTACAAACAAATCATCAATGCAACAAGACTAAGTCCAAAGGGTCAAGGAAAGTCAAGGCGGGACTAGAATTCAAAGGGTCAACGAAACTCAACCTAGGGAAAAATTGGCAGCAAGAAACGCTGCCAGCGCCAGGCAACGCTGCCAGCGTCCTCACGACGCTGCCAGCGTTCTGGTCTCAGGCACGCGATCCTTCATTCTCCGACTTGTCATCAACATACAACAATCATTATTTATCATCACAAACCATCAATTCTCATATCAATTATCAACTAACAACAACCATCATCAACAACACAATTCCTATGATTACTAACCTTATTCTAAATACCATTTCTAACATAGAAAACACGTTAAAACACGTAAATGATATCGAGTAACCCTTCACCGTTACCTTTGCGCGTCTTTAATCCGCGTCTATGTCCTCTTCTATCAAGAAGTAGACTTTGTCGGGGTCTTGGAGGTCACCACCTAGAATTAGATAATAAAAGATGAATATAATTCACCTTTGAGAAAGACGGATAAAATGAAAAGCGAGAAAGACGGTAATTTATTACCAATACGGATAGAGGACGATGAGAGGGAAAGAATAAGATGAACTTTAGTGAATTTGAGCGAGAAACGAAGGAGTAGAATCGATATTAAATTGAGCAAATATTGAGGTTAGGGTTTTTGGTGTTTACTTGGTGTGGAAGAAGAAGATTGAATGTGAGGGAGTTAGGGTTATGAAGGAGTATATGAAGGAGTAAGTGGAAAACATGAGAAAAAGCCCAAAAAATTCTTAATATGTAACTTACTCGAAATCTCCCGTAAAGTCCGAAAACGAACTCGGATTTTCTAAAATAAACACGGGAAATTAAATTCTAGACTAAAACTAAAATTCGCTAAAAAGTATCCGTAATATTTTTAAATTACAAATAGGGTACATTTGCGGGTGTTACAATCACCCCATCTTTTAAAAAGTTTCGTCCTCGAAACTTGAGAGTAGAAAACAAAAGTATCAAGGACAAGGATCGGTTTTCAAAAATTAATACGAAAACCTTTATAAGGGAAAACATTTGTGAAATGATGTTCTTCTCGAAAACGGTTTAAGTAAACTTTTCATAAGTGCGAAACTTTATTTGCGAATCACAAGAGTGCACACCGCGAACGAGTACTCTAGTGGTCCAAATCAAATCATTGTCGAAATAGTGAAGTCGAAAATCAAACAAACGTTAGTAAGTGCAGGACTAGTCACAAGACGTCTCCAATAACAAGTCCAAACATCCAACCAAACGCAAAAATCCAAATGTAAAAGCGAAAGAAATCTATTTTCTCCAAAAAGGGGTACAAAATTCATCTTTAAATCTTCGGTGAAACCTTTTGGAAATACAATATGAAAATTTGGAAGTTTTCTCAAGGATAAATTAAAAATAACAAGACATTATACGTACATAGCACGACTCGAACCTTAAGTCCGCAAATCACGATGCTAAGAGGTACGTTCAACGAGCAAAATGGACCAAAAATGGGAAGGGTTGAAGAGTAGCAGATTGAGCAAGGGTTAATTTGAGGGAAAAGAGAGGAATGAACTCCAAACCTATCTTTCATCTATGATAATTCAAACGTCGTTCGCAACTCGACATTACTAACTTCACGAGTAAACTAGTCCTCAAGAGGGTGCAATCGATCCTCAACATTCTCAATCATTAGAATTCCCACAAAAATATTCCATAATCGCGAGATTTCAAGCCAATAACCTAATTATTTAGATCCATTTAGTATCCACTAAAGTCCATCGGCACGGTAGACTCCACAACTAACAATCCACATGAAAGATTTATTACGTACTCTAATCTTCTTAGTTCCATCAAAACTCTTATTAGGAACCACCAACAAAATATTTATATCTAGGGAAACATGATAGCTAACAACCACAAGGTAAAAGAGACTTACCATGAAATCCTTTAATCCAATTTACTTCAAACTCATTATCCTAAATTTACATGAACCTTTTCATCCTCAAAAGTCAAAATTACAATTCCTTAAGCAAAGAACGAGTACAAATTCCAAATCATACATATTGCCAAACACATGGCGATACGTCAATTAATCAAATCATCTAGCCCATCAAAACTAAAAATGTATCGGTCTTTGCTTATGAAAATATTCCTCGAGATTGGTCACCAAGTCCAAATTCCAGAAAGTAAACATTCTTGTTAGGATCCAACATATAAAGACAATAAATTCTTAAGTAATCTTTAAAGCAACCACTATAATCCTTAACAACAACAAACTATCATTGCGCTCAAATCGATCCTCAAGGTGATATTGCAATATCAAGATTCAAAGTCTAAAATCACCAAGTGAGGTTCAACCTAAGCTTATCCTCAATTCCTTATAGTCAATTAAACATGAATCTAGCTCCATAGGGTGGTTAGGTACCATATTTGGTGCATCATCAAAACACACCTACTAACTCCTTACATTAGCTAAAGAGAAGACTACCACACAATAGATTATGGAAGACGAACATGATACCATGAACGCTAGGAGGCATCATACAAAGACTACGATATGATGGAAAAGATGAAGGCGGAAAAGGAAAACGAGGTTGATCTAAGGAAGTGAACCTACCAGTCACGAGATCCGGGTGAGCATTAGCTTCGGCTCGCCTGAGTCTATAGATAGATCCCTTAGCTTTGGCACCGGGTGCGGGAGTCTGACGATCGGGGCATTCACG
Source organism: Heliosperma pusillum (assembly GCA_022085475.1). NCBI lineage: Eukaryota > Viridiplantae > Streptophyta > Magnoliopsida > Caryophyllales > Caryophyllaceae > Heliosperma > Heliosperma pusillum. Next base: position 12,220 of record JAIUZE010020174.1, read on the forward strand.
AAAGCGGTGACCCGGCTTCTTGCAGAAAAAGCAAAAGAGGGGCCTATCATAGCATCCAACTCCGAGATGAACGGGTCTCCTACAACCGTCACAAATTCGTCCTTGAGCTTGAGTTTGAGGGAGAGTATTGGGCCTAGGAGCCGCATTCGGGTTAGCTTGAGGGAGATAAGGAACAAGTGATCTTGCATTGGAGTTTGAGGGAGCATTGAAACGTCTCTTGTTAGCATAGGCATAAGAAGTAGAGGGAGTGAAAGATCTTTTGTCTTGGAAGTTTGACCTTGGATTGAAAGAGTAGGAAGGAGAGGGATTCTTCATCTTCGCTTCATATCTAATGGCCTTCGTGGATTTCTCGGCCCAAAGGGCATCATCATACAACTCCCCGAAAGAAGTAGAGCTCCTCCTTACCTTACTTTGAAGCAAGGCACTAAGCTTATTACGGTAGTGAAAAGCTCGGTCCTCATCATCCTTGATGAGCCTTGGAGCAAAATGAGCAAGCTTGTTAAATTTGGTGGTGAAGTCTTGTGCCGACAAGTCACCTTGCTTGAAGTCAATAAATTCCTTGAGCCTTTGCTGCTTGAGCTCCTTGGGATAAAATCGGCCTTCTACAAGAGCTTTGAAGCAAGCCCAACTGAAATAGGCTTCAAGAGTAGCGGTGGCACTAGTAATCGCCCACCAATTATCGGCTTCCCTTACAAGGAAATGCTTGGCAATCCTCACCTTGTTCTCTTCACGGACTTGGTATAAATCAAATTGCTTCTCCATTTCTCGGAACCATTCCGATAGCTCGGTAGGGTCCGGCTCTCCACCGTAAGGTATAATCTTACTCCTAGCTATTTGGCTAGCCACCCAAGCGTAGCCTCCTTGGTGGTTATCCTCTCTACGAGGGGGGACTTGGTTGGCTTGAGCAATAGCCACATCTTGCTGATTCTTTAGAACTTGAGTAAGAGCTTCTAGCATAACATTCTCTACTACTCGAGGTCTAACCATCTTCATAAGAAACAAAAACAAAACAAGTTAATCCTAACACTTAGCATAAACAAATAGACTACCAAGTAAAATCCTTAACTTCTACCCATCTCTCATTTATTATTTCAAGGTCAAGTAGTTTAAGTTTAGGGTTCACGTGTGTGCGTCGAGAGCGTTTAAAGCTCTGATACCAACTGTGACAACCCTCGCGAATGCGGAAATAAAACTTAAAAAGCATGTGATTTATATAGCGGAAGATACGGTATTTTTAAAACCTTTTCACATGCAATTAGAAAAGTAAGAGGAATGTCAAATAATTACAAACCAAAGTAGAATATACTACAAGAGACGAAGTCTCTCAAAATGTGATCAAGTAACAAAGTTATTAGCAACTAGCTAAAAATCGTCTAGAGGTGATTCATCCAGGTCAACGCCCGCTAGCTCACACCCGAACCCAAAATACCACAAGCAAAAAGCCATCCAAGCAAGCAACCTGTTCATCCATAAAAAACATGAACGCCACAATCAGTGGAGAGTAACTCCGGGTTCTCACAGCCACATCACAATAAACGTACTTAAAAGGAAATACGGAATAGAAGCATGCATATATAAATATACATGTGAAATACGAGAAGGATAAATAGGCAAATCAATATATAAGAATACCGATACATGAAGTACAAAGCCGTAACCATCATATTATAGAAAGACTCGGGGAAAACACCCTTTGGCAACTATATACTCACTAGGGCTTACATCTCACCGGTAGCGGCATATACTTGATAAGATAGAGACTCGACATATAAACCACGTCAATCATATATTTCATGCAAGAGTCCAACTCAATGTTCACGTATAATTTAACTTACAAACAACCATCAAATCATACGAATATGACAACATATTCTCTCACGGTTAATGGCACGCACTAGCATCGTGTATAATAGCAAGACAAGCCAATGGAAGCCCACAGGATAAGACATTTCCCGGAACCGTATACGATAAGACGTTTCGTATACTCATGACTTAGACAAACAATTTCACGGGATAAGACGTTTCCCGGAATCGTGTACGATAAGACGTTTCGTACACACAAGACTCTAATCCTCTCGGTAGGACGACGATAATAATACGGTCCTAGTCTAAACCTGGCCAGACTCTCGGAATAAGACAATTCCATATTCGACATGTGGTAAGACGTTCCACATCCATGACTCGATCATACAAAGACGTTGAGTACCTTAAATTCGGCTAAACTACACGAAAGAGGCAAAAAGAGATCTATAGTCAAAATTCAAGCTAGTACGCTACATGCAATGACACCACCTCGCAAGGATACAATATTTGACGGTCGAGTCGATCAACGCATTGCGTTCGCCTCCTAACAACGTCGTCATATCCCCACTAAACAAATGCAGAACGGCATCACGGTTACACTTCACCGCTCCGACATTTAAGTCTAACGGTTATAAAGTATGACTGAGGAATGAGAGTTCATAGCACTCAACGATTAGAGCTCATATCAAAACATATGTAAAATCGACTCAAAGTGGAACATACCAAAAACTGTCACAAAACATGCGATACAAGCGAAGGGATTATCATATATTCGAAACATTAATATCTAAAGTCAACTTTTAGAGTCAAACACGGAAGTCAACAAAAGTCAAAGTCAAACCCGAGACCCGAGACCCGAGACCCAAACCCGACAATTGGAGTGGCCTACAAACAAATCATCAATGCAACAAGACTAAGTCTAAAGGGTCAAGGAAAGTCAAGGCGGGACTAGAATTCAAAGGGTCAACGAAACTCAACCAAGGGAAAAACTGGCAGCAAGAAACGCTGCCAGCGCCAGGCAACGCTGCGAGCGTCCTCACGACGCTGCCAGCGTCCTGGTCTCAGGCACGCGATCCTTCATTCTCCGACTTGTCATCAACATACAACAATTATCATTTATCATCACAAACCATCAATTCTCATATCAATTATCAACGAACAACAACCATCATCAACAACACAATTCCTATGATTACTAACCTTATTCTAAATACGATTTCTATCATAGAAAACACATTAAAATACGTAAATGATATCGAGTAACCCTTCACCGTTACCTTTTCGCGTCTTCAATCCGCGTCGATGTCCTCTTCTATCAAGAAGTAGACTTTGTCGGGGTCTTGGAGGTCACCACCTACAATTAGATAATAAAAGATAATGAATATAATTCACCTTTGAGAAAGACGGATAAAATGAAAAGCGAGAAAGACGGTAATTTTATTACCAATACGGATAGAGGACGATGAGAGGGAAAGAATAAGATGAACTTTAGTGAATTTGAGCGAGAAACGAAGTAGTAGAATCGATATTAAATTGAGCAAATATGGAGGTTAGGGTTTTTGGTGTTTACTTGGTGTGGAAGAAGAAGATTGAATGTGAGGGAGTTAGGGTTATGAGGGAGTATATGAAGGAGTAAGTGGAAAACCTGAGAAAATGCCCAAAAAAGTCTTTAGACGTAACTTACTCGAAATCTCCCGTAAAGTCCGAAAACGAACTCGGATTTTCTAAAATAGACACGGGAAATTAAGTTCTAGACTAAAACTAAAATTCACTGAAAAGTATCCGTAATATTTTTAAATTACAAATAGGGTACATTTGCGGGTGTTACAAATATAACCGAAAAAGGATGGAGAAAAGAGTCTTTTTCTTCTCTTATTTTTCGGTTAATAAGAGATAAAATAAGAGAAAAGATTACAATCTAAAACCAATTAGCAATAGAGGGAGTAGCTCTTGCCTTATAAAATGGTAAACTCTCTACTATTTTACAAATGTAAGATTACAATCACACGTGACTATTGGGTTTCTTCACACTGCCTCTTACATGTGAGCCTAGTTTAATCAGACTGGGGGTAATCTGGTCTCTCTTCCAGCTGTCAAGCAAACCGTGTTATTCTTTAACGGCTGTGATTTCTTCTCCCAATTTTTTCTTTTCTTTATTTTTTTCGCATGCCCGAGTCTTTTTCCCATGATATCTGATACCATAAACACGAATGGGAAAGAAAGAAGGAAAGATTGAATTGTTATTGATATCTCCACAAACTGTTACAAGGTAAACTTATACACAACCATCACGATATTTACTTCTTAATATTAGCTTAAAATTATGAACAAAATATAAAGTAACCAAAACTAACAAGGATACGTATAATACGTTTGATACAAAATAATATCTGTATGATCTCGATATAATATCGTTTATCACCTTCATGCTCTCACCCAATTCTATCTTTTTCCTTATGTTATTGACCACTTCGTTTAGTTAAGTTGAAATTGTATTAGATCTACACGACCCTACCTCATGAATCCATGTTACCCATTTTCGTCCATTCCTTGCATGACACACAGCCCATGCAAATTGTATGAACTTTGGATATAACACGATGACACCTTATATTCATCCTTTTTCCGATAAAACCGATAATCTTAAAGCTATTTGTTCATAAAATTAATTCAAAATTTTTGGACAACTTTTTCTGGTTTTTGGAGTTTCTTGAAATGTTCCAGAATATACAAAAATTTTGGTTTCAAATTTTTATGAGTTTTATATTTTATTTTGGGTTTATATCATAAATGTTATGATTAAACCTATATATTTAGCAAATATGATCAATTCGAACTAATTAAATACAAACAAAGTTAGTGGGGACTAATTTTGAGTTCTAAATCAGTTTAGATAATTAGTTTGAGCTTAAATACGATTTAAGTGTTGATTATTTATTTTTAATGGTTAAAAATCGATAAAATCCATAAAACCGTGCTTGAATGAGCATGATAAGTGTTAAGGGCGATTTTGGTATGATTTTTTCAACATTTTATTTATGTTGTTATTGTTGAATGAATGAATGTCATTTGTTTAAATTTTAATGCAAGTTGTACCTAGTATGGCCTAGATTATTTTAATCGGTATTACCCGTAATGTAAGGGAATACCGATTCGGTTGTAATTTTATTTGCGATCTCGTATTGCTGTTTGTAATAATTTAATTTCATTTTTAGATCAAATGTATAATAAGTTTTATTTGTATCTTTTTGTAATTATTTATTATGAAGACAGAGTTTCCCGAAGTCGGTGTTCCAAAAGACGGTGCCTTTTTGAAGTATGTTCCATGAAGAGGTAAGGGGCCAAGGAGTTGGTTTCCATTTATTTAATCTTCTAGTTAATTAGATTAGCTAGGTGGACATACTAGGATTTATTATTTGCTTGCTTTATGTTTTCCGCTCATGCCAAAATCGCCAACATGCATTTTTATTTCTCGATTGTCAATTTAACGTTATTCAAAATTCACCGACTTAGTTCGCTTATAGGGAATTAATAACTAAATTGACAAGACCTCTCACATGACTTAAAAAAATTGAGATTAGCCTTACCAATTAGTAACACCTATGAATCCCGTGTTCATTAGGGCTACCACGCTCGTGGGTCCCTTTTTACCTCGGGTAAGTAGGGTGATACGATCACAAGCTAAAATTGGATTGGACTCAACGTGATAAGCGTTATCTTGGGACTAGGAGATGGATTTAGTTGAAATCCGTCAGCCAAGAGTTCTAAGGGTAGAATTAGTCAAGTATTGACTTACCATTTTTAGATAAAGGTAGCATACGATGACTATTGTTGTCTAAAGATGGGTCTTGAAATCATTTATATAATTTAGTGAGGGGTCATTATATAAATGCTTGACTTGTTAAAATTGTTTTACAAGTGTATTATATATAAGCAATCAATGTTTATTTTCCGTTGATATTTATTTTATACGCGCAAATGACAAATATTTTATTCTTCTACAAACTTGTAAATCCGTTCAATCGTGGAAAGGAGTTTCCATTAATTCATACGGTAGCATTTTGATTGCGATCTCCGTTTAAACCACTGTAGCTAATGACAAAATGATTTTTTTTTTTTGAGCCTCAATTCACCATTGCAAATATCTCTTATGAAGAGTATATGAATAAGTCACACTTAGTCAAAAACGTTTTGATTTTGTTTTAGTGACGTCTTCTTATTACAATGGTGCATCAATCTTTTTGCTCCAAAGAAAATATTTAGTATTTTTGGTATGACGTCATAATGCTCCTTATCGAGGCTTACCTCTAAAGAGGCCAAAGCAATTGGGATCACTAGGTTAATCGATTTATTTGAAATCGTGAATAACCAAATACCGTAGACACATCATGAAAGGTTTATCCTTTTTGAAGGTAAAACCATGAATGAAATGAAGAATAGTCTTCATAATAATTCTAATCTACTTGTCTAAATAGAGATACATGAAAGTGAGTGGGAGCTCTAGGAAAGATGTTTTATTCTTGATTGTTAAGAATATGACGAGGTTCAAGAGTAGGTTGGTACGATGTTGGCACAAGGCAAGGGAAAAAGGTAAGGCTATTTTGAATAGTAAAGTCAAAACTCAAGCAAGGTGTCGAACCCAACTTTTGATGATTATATTTTACAGTGTAAGACACTAGAAAAGAATTTGCCCCAAGTTTTATAAAGAGTTAGAAATTGGGTGTACTATTTTCACCCATAATATCTATATGATCGACATTTATTTTACTAAAATCCAAGTTTTGGGTATTAGAAACCCATTATGGTTTTCATCATGTATTCAATGCATATAATAATGATTTGTGCGACGACTAACCATGATTAAATGTCGACCTACAAGGGAAATATAACTATTGTAGTTTTATTTCTATAGAGACATATAAAAGTTATAATGTGATCAATCTAGTTTTGGATTTAGAGGTACACTTTAATAAACGTTATTATGTACATAACCTCTAAATAAAGCATATAGTATCCACTTTAGTGTACGACACAAGTGTTTCACTTTTGTGAATGGATCAAGCGTTGTATCTATTTATGCCTATACTTGGTCGATGGTTATCCCATACCAATCAAAGGTAACTATATTCTTGACCTAAATTAGAAATTACTTGTCATATAGATTGAAAAAGGCTCAAAATTGGTGACCTAAATCTAATCTTAATTCTGGATTGTGTAGCACATCTAAAACATTTGATTTTGAATCTTATGGTGTGTGCGAATCTTGTATTCAAGGCAAGATAACTCTGACCTTTTTGTTGAAAAGGAAATCGAACTAGAGAGTTATTGGCCCTATTACATAAGAATATGCGTGGTCCAATGACAAATCACAACCAGAGATGGTTATGACTATTTCACTTTATTTACCGACGATTTAAGTAGATATTATATTTGATTCTACTTAATGAGGTGCTATGAGAAATCTTTGAAAAGTTCAAAGAGTTTCAATAAGAAGTAGTTAACCACCAAGAGTATTAGATAGTGGACTTACGACCAAATCGTAACAAGAAATATCTAAGTATTGACTTTGATTTTCACCAAAATTATTGTGAAATAGTTTCACGAGTTAACTTCTCTAACACAAATTATGAGATAAGGCGTTATTGAATAGAGAAACCGAACCTTATACGCTATGGTTTTGTCTTTGTCAAGTTAAACTGAGCCACTTGACTAACCTTGGGCTTTTATTATTTTGTCTGCTATTTCTTTTCCCACCATATTAAAGCACATTTAAAACAGTCTGATTTCATTCCATATACGATATGGATTGGTAGCGTACCTAATTTGTAAGTTATCCGTACGAAACAAGTGCTCAATAATCCTACATTGACCACGAGAACAAAGCGTTTGTGGCTCGTGATGCTATCTTTCAATAAAAAAATTCAATTATTTCTTGATAAGACAGAGTGGGGGAGAATGTTTCAAGAGCCAGAAACTGAGCATATGGTCCGGAAAAAGTTTCTTCATTGCTTGTTCAGTAGTTGTTTCTTCGGAACCTAAGAGGTCATGTGGAATTTTATAACTCCTTAATAGTGATTAATTCTAATCTGGGACTTATACAAGACTGTTTCTAGTCCCAACTTCTTCCTATGGCTTAGAGTCATGCGATTCTTAATGGACTCCATGCATGATGGTCATGTATGTGACCTAGTAAATTTTCCTTGAAGAAGCACGACCTCTTCAGTCTTAATTTGCATTGATGAACATTAAAATGTTTTCAAAAATAAATTGGTAGGCAAAGAGTTTACACCAATTGCAATGCTTTGATCCATTCGATAACACTTAGCGATTAAATCATATCATAATAGTATGATGTCAATTGGATCTCAAGAACCACCTTCTTGAATACGATTCTAGAAGAGGTAGTATATTTTATATATTCACCTGTGGGTTCGTAGATCCTAATTATCCTAAGTTAATTTGCAAGCTTAAGAGGATGTCTTAAGTAAGCACTAAAGAGTTGGAATTAGTGTGTCAATCATGTCATAAAATATTTCTCGATATCTCGAGGATATTTATACATAAAGTTTAGTGGAAGTATTGTGGTTTTCATCAGTCTTATATGTGGAGACATATTGATCATTTTAGATGATGGAAGATTTTTGGAGAAGTAGGATACATCTCTTAGATATCTGGATTTATGGAGATAAATTTAAAAGGATATTAGCATTAAATCAAAATTCTTATATTGATAAGATCTTTGACTAAGTTCAAGGAAGTTGAACACGTGATAATTAATTCCTTTTGCTTCCGCTGCGAGATCAATTATATACGCTGTGATGTATGCTCAATCCGACATTTCGCATGCTTTGAGCGTGACAAGTCATTTGCAATCAAATCCAAGTGAGACTCACTTGATAGCCATAAAGAACATCCTTAAGTACTTGCGAAGGACTAAAGATATGTTCCATATGTTTGTAGTTTGCAGTGAGTTGTGTGTAAGGGGTTACACAGACTTCAGTTTCCAAACTGATCAAAGTGATTTGAAATCACGAACTGGCTGTGTTTTATAGAAGATTTATCTGTTGGAAAAGTTCCAAGCAGAAAAGACTATTGGATAGGTTCCAAGTACGAGTGACATTTTCAAATATAAATGTCATGTATCTGCTGGAAGTGTTCCAGGCAGTTTATCATTGCGGATTTCACAACGGAAATGAAGTACATTACATCATATGATGATGCATATCAAAGTAGCTTGAATTCGACAGTATTGGAGGGACTAGAAGTAGTTCCTATAGTTGTATATCCTATGTAACACCCGGAAAGGTACCCTATTTTTCTAGTAGAAATATTTTACGAAAGCTTTTCAGCAATTTTAAGTTTTAAATTATAATTTTAAGTTCCGAGTCGAATTTAGAATTTCCGAGTTCGTATTTGGAATTTCTGCGAGATTTCATGAAAAAGCCGTCTTAAGTCGAGTTTGACTTTCTTGACTTTGGAAATCGTCTTTGACTTTTTCTCTCATAACTCACACTACTCCCTCCTTAACCTAATATTTCATTTCAACACAAAAATCAAACACACTTTTCTTTCTTCTTCCTTAAGCAACTTTTCCTCTTTGAATATCGATCTTAGAATTGGCGTAGTTTCTTCGTTACTTGATAGAATTTTCGTAAGTTCGTCTTATTATTCTTCCCGTACCTTCCTCTATCCGTATTGATAATAAAATTATCGTCTTTATCGCTTTTCAAGCATTCCGACTTTCTCAAGATGAACTTTATTCATCTTTTTACGATCTATTTGTAGGTGGCGACCTCCAAGATCCCGACAAAGACTATTTCCTTATAGAAGAGGAGCTTGACGATCATTAGAGACGCTTAAAGGTAACGGTGAAGGGTTACTCGGTATTACTTACGTGTTTTACATGTTTATGTTAGAAAATCGTATTAGAATACGATTAGGAAGATTAGGATTCATGCTATGATTAGTAAATGATGTTATATGATGAATATTGATGGTATATATTGATTGTTGATGATTATTAGTAGTGATTTATGAGAATTGAAATGGATTGAATATGAAAAGGGAGCTCACGGATGAACTGGGGTTCCTGGCCGGTCGACCGGCCGCCGGTCTGCCAACCGGCTGGGAACACTCCAGAAACACCTTTAAAAGTTTGGATTTTGCATGAAGAGGTGCTCCAGGCCGGCCAACCGGCCACCGGTCAACCCACCGGCCTGGAACACATCAGTATTGAAGTTTTGAGTTTGGTGTGATTGTCTGTGCCGGTCGACCGGCCGCCGGTCGACTGACCGGCCCAGACCCCTTTTCTCTGTTTTTGGATTTTGCCTGTGTTCTGAGCCGGCCCACCGGCCACCGGTCTCCTGCCCGGCCTGCAACACGGCTGTGTTGTTTTCCTTTGACTTTTAAAACTCGTAATTTATAATAGTTCGCATGATCCGTTTATCGTATAATTTTACGTAATGTCTTATAATATTCATGTTTTGGATATATGATATCTTATTCGCTTGTATCACATGTTTTGTGACGGTTTTCAATATTTCCCACTTTGAGTCGGTTTTTACAAATGAGTCGGTTTGATCACTATTTGGTCTTGTGCTTTGTATTCTCATTCCCTAGGCTACCTTCCCGTTCGTAAGGCTGGAATGTCGGAACGGAGAGGTATCCTACTGCTTAAATGCATGTGTTAGTGGGCATATGACGACGTTGTTGGGAGTTG
>JAIUZE010020175.1:0-89665 GCA_022085475.1 Heliosperma pusillum
TGTTTCCTATAGAATGTGAGATGTCTCGCAATTGAGTTTTATCTAACGAATATCTTGGTTTTGGGATTTTGATATCTAAACTAATATAAAGCATAAATGAAAACAAAATAAAAACAAATGAAAACAATAAAGCAAGTGATGAAAAGCATCTAGGGAAGTAGGTTCACACATGTAGATTGATATATTGATGAAATTGGATATGGAACATACAAGTAATTCGTTGTGAGTTCGTAAGAATGATGTGTTCATTACAATCATAGATCAGATGGTCTAGCAGGCTTTTGGGCGATTTACTAGGTCTTAATCCACCATGTCATGCTTTGTCTATTCAATTCACGTATCTCTACCTTGGAAAAGAATTCCATTTTAGTCAATGATTTCCGGCCAGAAATTGTTAACTATCGTTACAATCCAAACATGCATAGACACAACGTTTTAAAGGCACAATTTATTTTATCCAATTAACATCTTTTAATCAATCTAACATAGCTACCGTACACCCGAGAAAGGTGACTACTCACTCATGATAATGTGTAAATCTAAAAGGATATTAACAATGAAAACTAGGATTGACATGTTTATTTGACTCTTTATATGGCGATTATAACGACGCTAATTGACAATCTAGGAAATGAAACTACGATTATAACAACACTAAAATGAATCTAAGACAATATGTATGGAAAATAACAATCAAATAGAAAACAATAAAGGACATTAAACAAGGGATAAAACAGAAATACCTATATGACGATCAATGAAGATAATGATAACAATAATAGAAAATCCTTGCACATAATAAACGATCCACCAATTACAACGCTTGAACCACACAAAGGAGATTACAAGGATGAAATTCTTATTGATCTAAGCTAAAGGACAGAAATAAACTAAGAACTAAAGACTAAAGAAGAAAATGAGAGAAGGGAGGCTAGTTCCCCCTCCTCCTAATCTAAGGAGAAATGTAAGAAGAGAAGAGAAGAGAATTGTGTAGATTGTGTGTGATGTTGTGTGGTGGCTGGAGCTCTTTATATAGCATTAGGGTTTCGTGGGGAAGGGGTCAAGCATTGAACATATAAGACAAAAATAGGAAGTTGAAGCAATTTGTGCGGATCAGCAGGGATACCCGATCGGGTACACCACTTACCCGATCGGGTAAGTTTTGTTCCAGGTCCTTTGACTAACGTTTCATCTTCCTTTGCTTTGACTTGACTTCCATCATCCCCCTTGACCTCTTCAATCGGGTTTGTTGATAGGGTTTGGTGTAAAGCGATGAATTCTTCCGCCTAATTGATCGATCTTCCGACAACTGCAAAACTGTCTTTGCTTCTTCTCTCTTTTGAATTAGTGAACCTTCTTGAAATGCCTTTCACTTGGTCAAGCTTGCTTCTTCAAATAGTCGGGTTCTAGGCAAATGCTTGGGAATATAGAAAAAGGGCGTAGAAACGTCACTTTCCCTACAAAACAGGTTAGAACACAGGAATTCGCCTAGAAGACGATATTAGCTCATAAAGTGGCTTAACAAAGCACAAATGACATACAAAACCGAGCTAAATTAGGGGTTAAAGTCATACAAATATTCACTTATCAGGTCTCTTTCAAGTCGTGGTTGCTTCAAATGTGGGGATAATGATCACATGATCAAAGATTGTCCCACATGGAAGAAAATCAAAGACAAAAATCAACGAGACAAAACCAAGAAGGAATTCAAGCAAGTGATGATGGCTTATTGCTGGGGAGATCTCGACACAGAGGACGACGAGTCAGAGGAAGAAGAAGTCGCCAACTTGTGTCTAAGCAACGTCAGTCTTGACCTAATTTCTGACAGTGACAATGAAAGCGAATCCGCGATGTGTCTTGTTGGCAACTCAGATTCAGAACCAGATTCAGAAGATGACGAAGAGGTTAGTCATCTTGAACTTAAAAAGCAAGTTAAGAATTTATCTAAGAAGTCTTTAATTAAGTATTTTGAAGAAGCCTTAGATCATGGTCATGAACAGAGTCTTGAATTAAAAGATCTTAAAGAACAAATTCTTGATATTGCTGAGGAAAACCAACTTCTAAAGGCCAAAGCGAAAAAGCTCAAGTCTAAAGTTATGGCAACTTCAGCTATAACTTCAGACAAGACAAATGTTGAGAAAGAAGCTCTTGAGTCTAAAGTTATAGCTAATGAAGTTATAATCTCAGAGTTAAAGCTCAACATTAAGCATCTTCAAGCCAAAGTTATAGCTAATGAAGCTATAACTTTAGAATTGAAGAAAATCAATGAGCTTTTACAATCTGATGCTAAGACAAAAGAAAGTGTTATCATTGATCATGAGAAAGTAAACTCTTTTCTTTCTCAGCAATTAAAAGATATAAAGGCTGAATTCTCCCAAGCCAAAAGCCAACATAATGAGGAGAAACTTATCTTGAACAAACGTTTCAACGATTTTCGTGAAAATTTTAAAAAGAACAATCCCTCCAAAGACTCGAATGTAGATCATTCATCGTGTGAAGAAGAAATTCAGTCTTTGAAGGAATTGCTCCAACATGAACGAAAAGTTCATGATAAATGGGAAGGAAGTCATAAGGTCTTAGACTTCCTTACCGAACAATCTAATAATAACATGAAGATGGGTCTAGGTCATGAATGTTATAGTCGTAGAGACCATGATAAGTGCAAATCCACTCCTTCTGACCGTGATTTTAGAAGAAGGAAGTATGTCAACCTTTCAGAATATCTGATTTGCAATTATTGTGGTCACAACGGTCATGTCAAAGATAATTGTGCTAAATATGTCAACGACAACAAAAATCAAACTGAGTTTGTTAAAGAACATGACGTGTCTAGTGTTAATGAGTCTGAACCTGAACCTGAACCTCAACGTGATGAGGTTAGAAATAATGAGTTTAGATGGTTTTATGACATAGCTTTCGATTACACATCAGTACCTTCAAAATCTAAACCTTATGTGAATCAGAAGCAGTCGTTTAAACCTAATGTGCGTCGCAACAATAACAAACATGATAATAAACCTAGCAAGCCCTATCCTAAGAAGAAAAGAACTGTCAAACAGGTATGGGTTAGGAAGGATCAAATATATAGAGTCACTAACCACAAAGGACCCAACTTAGCGTGGGTACCTAAAAGCTGTATTTGATTCTCTTGCAGATAATAGTGAAAGAAAATAATCTATGGTATCTCGACAGGGGATGTTCGAGACACATGACCGGAAACAAGAATCTTCTTCTTTCACTAGAGCCCTTCAACGGTGGCAAGGTCACCTTTGGAGACAATACGAAGGATAATATAATCGGTGTAGGTAAGATTGGCATATCTTCTTCACATGCTATTAATAATGTATATCTGGTAGATGGTCTTAAGCATAACTTGCTAAGTATCTCTTAATTATGTGACAAAGGCAACAAAGTCGTTTTTCATTCAAATGTTTGTCGTATCATAGTTGAAGGTACTAGTAATGTTATCTTAGAAGGCCTACGTAAACGAAACGTGTATATGATTGATTTAAACAAAGTCACTACAAGTTCCTTTACGTGCATGAAAGTCACTGTTGATGATTCATGCCTGTGGCACAAGAGGTTTGCACACATCAGTCCAACGATTTTAAAGAAACTCAAACCTTGGAATTTAGTTGAGGGTCTACCCTCAATCAAATTCGAACAAGAGAAGATGTGTGACTCATGTGCCCGTTGTAAACAAGTTAGATCTTCATTCAAACCGAAACGAGTAGTAAGTACAGAGCGTCCACTTGAGTTGGTACACATGGATTTGTGTGGACCTATGAAAGTCAGAAGCCGCGGTGGATCAAGGTACGTATTCGTCCTAGTCGACGACTACTCAAGGTATGTATGGCCTATCTTTCTATTTACTAAAGATGAAACTTTCGATGAGTTTGTAGTACTAATGAAGCTCGCCCAAAACAAGTATGATAAAAAGTTAGTTTCCATTCGTACGGATCATGGCACCGAATTTGATAATCAAGCTTTTATAGAATATTGTAGGGAGAATGGTGTAGGACATAAATTTTCTGCACCACGAACCCCACAACAAAACGGTGTCGTGGAACGTATGAATAGAACATTAGAGGACATGGCCCGCACTATGCTTTTGTGTAGTGGCCTTCCTAAGAGCTTTTGGGCTGAAGCCATTAGTACTGCATGCTATGTGCACAATAGAGCTATGATTAGACCTATTCTCAAAAAGACTCCCTACGAACTTTTAAGAGGGAGAAAACCCAATATAGCTCACCTTCGTTGCTTCGGGAGTAAGTGTTTTGTCCATAATAATGGAAAAAGTAATTTGAGCAAATTTGATCCACGAAGTGACGAGGCTGTGTTTGTTGGCTATTCTAATCATAGTAAAGCTTTTAAAGTTTTTAACAAAAGAACTTTGTGCATAGAAGAAAGTGTTCATGTTGTATTTGATGAAGATAATGTGCCTGAGCAAGTTGAACAGAATGAAGAAGAAGACATGAATGATCCAGACTTTCGCCTTTCAAGGGAAGACGAGCCAGATAATAATGAAGAAGTTATTGAAGGAATCAATGATGAACTTGACAAATCCGCAAATGACCTTGAACAGAGAACTGAGACAATTGTTGATGATACGAATGTCTCTTCTCAAAACAAGGAAAAGGAAACTGAAGTTATAACTGATGATGCTATAACTTTGAACCAGGACCAAGATGGTGTAACTTTTGTTGTACCAACTTCAGCTATAACCCCAGAGTCCAACTCAGGGGGAACCAATCTTGATTCTGAATCATTTGAGGAAAGTGATAGTTCA
Source organism: Heliosperma pusillum (assembly GCA_022085475.1). Taxonomy (NCBI): domain Eukaryota; kingdom Viridiplantae; phylum Streptophyta; class Magnoliopsida; order Caryophyllales; family Caryophyllaceae; genus Heliosperma; species Heliosperma pusillum. The sequence goes on from JAIUZE010020175.1 coordinate 4,790, forward strand.
TCAGATGATGATGAGCCTAGGAAGTCTAATAAATGGAAATATAAGAGTTCACATCCTATGGATTCTATCCTAGGAAGTTTGAATAAGGGAGTTCAAACTAGGCGAACATTAAATAATTTTTGTTCATTCTATTCCTTTATGTCTACCATAGAGCCTACCAACATCAAAGAAGCTCTTGCAGAATCCGTCTGGATTGTAGCAATGCAAAAGGAGCTTCAACAGTTTGAACGTAATAAAGTATGGCACCTTGTGCCACGACCTCCTAATCGAACTGTGATTGGTACTCGATGGGTATTCAGAAATAAATTGGATGATTCAGGAGTTATAGTTTGTAATAAGGCTCGTTTGGTCGTTCAAGGTTATAATCAACAAGAAGGGATTGATTATGACGAGACATTCGCACCAGTAGCAAGACTTGAAGCTATTCGCTTGCTCATCGCCTTCGCAGCTCATAAAGGAATGAAACTGTTCCAAATGGACGTTAAGACTGCATTTCTTAACGGTTATTTGGAAGAAGAGGTTTTTGTTGAACAACCTCCTGGATTTTTGAATAGCAAGTTTCAAAACCATGTTTTTAAACTCGATAAAGCATTGTATGGTTTGAAACAAGCGCCTAGGGCTTGGTACGACAGATTGTCCAAATTTTTATTACAAAACAATTTTAAAAGAGGATCTGTCGACAAAACCTTATTTCTAAAATCCGAGGGTTCTGATTTACTTGTCGCTCAAATTTATGTAGACGATATTATTTTTGGTTCTACTAACAATAAATTGTGCAAGTATTTTTCAGATCTTATGACCTAAGAATTTGAAATGAGCATGATGGGAGAATTGAAATTCTTCCTCGGATTGCAAATTCAACAAACTAAGGAAGGGATAAAGATTCACCAACAAAAATATGTCAAGGAGCTAATCAGAAAATTTGGTATGGAAAACGCTCATCCAATGGACACGCCTATGGTGACTGACAAAAAGTTGACCTTAGACGAAAATGGTAAGTCTGTCGATGAGACTACATATCGAGGTATGATTGGTTCTTTATTATATTTAACTGCAAGTAGACCTGACATTATGTTAGCGTATGTGTCTGTGCTTGATTTCAATCATGTCCTAAAGAATCACATATGATTGCAGTTAAACGTATCTTGAGATATTTAATTGGTACATCTAATTTATATTTGTGGTATCCACTTGAGTGTAATTTCGATCTAGTAGGATATTCAGATGCAGATTATGCAGGATGTTCTTAGATAGAAAAAGTACCTCTGGATTTGCTACGTTTGTTGGACCATGCATAATTACTTGGGGCTCAAAGAAGCAAAATTCGGTTGCATTATCTACTGCAGAAGCCGAATATATCGCTGCAGGACTGGTATGTTCTCAACTACTATGGTTAAAGCAACAACTATGTGACTACGGTGTTAATGTTGGTTGTATGCCTGTTTTTTGTGATAATACGAGTGCTATTATTATTTCTAAGAACCCAGCTCAGCATTCTCGTACTAAGCATATAGACATTAGACATCATTTTTTGCGTGACCATGTAGAAAAGGGCAACATTAAACTCGAATTTTGTAGTACTGAAAATCAATGGGCTGACATTTTAACAAAGGCGTTAGCGAGAAGACGTTTTGAGATTTTGCGGTTGGAAATTGGTTTAATCAGTAGCAATTAAATTCGTCATATTTATTTTGTGAACCTGCGTGACTGGTTAGAATAAGACGAGATTGTATGACTGTGTCCGCATATTTCATTGCTAGTATATTTGTGTTTAATATAATATAATTTACGTAAGTATCTTGCATATTAAGTGTTTTATGGAAATTGAATTATGAACCACCTTTTTGCCAAAAACCTATCTTATTCACTTTCCAAAATTGAACCAAAATTCTACCCATGTATTTTAGTTGACCGAAAATTCTTAAAAAAATCACCTTACCATATCTTCTTATTTACCAAATTCTATCCTTACCATATCCCAACAAATATTTACCCTATATTCCTTTTACAATCCTACCCAAATTCAAAAACAAAACAAGAAAAGGAAAAAGAGTAAGAGTAGGACGGCACCTCACGTGCACTCCTACAAAAACACAAACACCTTGTATGTCTACCAATCCATCATCACAACCCAATCAAAAATCACCCAATTTGACCCAAACCGAGTCAGGTTCGGTGCTTGAAGGTACAAAAAGGCGTCGATTTAAAAAAAAAAAAGTACAAGAGTGTGTTAGTGAAGTCATAAAAAAAAAGGAAAAAAAAGGGTGGTTCTGTGATAACCCTCGCGAATGCGGAAATAAAACATACAAGCATGTGATTTAATTAGCGGAAATACGGTATTTTTAAAAAACCTTTATACATGCAAGATAGAAAATACGAGGAGTGTCAAATATTACAAACCAAATACAAAATACTACAAGAGACGTAGTATCTCAAAGTGTCAACAAAAGACAAAGTTATTTAGCATCTAGCTAATGAACGTCTAGAGGTGTTTCATCCAGGGACAACGCCCGCTAGCTCACACCCGAACCCAAAATATCAAGCAAAAAGCCATCAATGCAAGCAACCTGTTCATTCATGAAAAACATGAACGCCACAATCAGTGGGGAGTAACTCCAGGTTGTCCCAGCCATATCACATTAAACGTACATAAAAGGAAATACAAAAGTAGAAGCATGCATATATAGATATACATGTGAAATACGATAAGGATAGATAGGCAATTCGAGATATAATGATAAGAGCATATGGAATACAAATCCGAATCCATCATAATATACAAAGACTCGGGGAAGACACTCTTAGGCAACCGAATACGCTCACTAGGGCTTGCATCTCACCGTTAGCGGTATAAGTTTGATAAGATTGAGACTCGACAAACAAACCATGCCAAGTCATTCATGATCAAATAATCAATCATGTAATCATCCATCCAAATAACCGACACAATGACGACATCTCTCACGGTAAATGAAACGCACTAGCACCGTGTACAGGGCAAGTATGATTAAAGGCATCCACGAGATAAGCATTTCCCTGAACGCATACACGATGACATTTCGTATATGTAGACTAATTTCCTCCTGGTAGCACGACGATATAAATATCCGGTTCTAGTCTAAACCTGGCCAGACTCTCGGAATAAACCATTTTCCGATTCGACATGCGATGACATTTCGTACCAAGACTCGGTCAATCATTGACGCCGAGTACCCCAAATTCGGTCGATAATTCACGAAAGAGGCGGAAAAGAGCTCAAGCCTCATAACAAGCGGTACGCTACATGCAAATAACACCACCTCGCAAGTACACAACATTTGACGGCCGGGTCGATCAACGCAATGCGTTCAACTCCCAACAACGTCGTCGTATGCCCACTAACACATGCAATTAAGCAGTAGGATACATCCCCGTTCCGACATTCCAGCCTTACGAACGTGGAGGTAGCCAAGGGAATGAGAGTACAAAGCACATAACAAAATAGTGCTCAAACCGTAACATTTGTAAAAACCGACTCAAAGTGGGACATACCAAAAACCGTCACAAAACATGCGATACAAGCGAATGAAATATCATATATTCGAAACATTAATATTTAAAGTCATTACGTAAATTTATACGATAAATGAACCATCAGAAATATTATAAATGAAATCGTAAACAAGAATTTCAAGCAAAGTCCAGCAGGTGCCAGCCGGTCAGGTGGACCGGCTGCCGGCTACCCGGCTAGGCCAATCATCATACGAAAAACTTAATGAAAATACAGTGTATCCCAGCCGGTCAAGGGGACCGGCTGCCGGCTACCCGGCTAGGACTAAGGGCATAAGGAAAACCAAAGTCAAAATAGAGGGGTGACTCAGCCGGTCGGCCGGCTGAGTCCAACTTCATGCATCAAATATTACGTAACCCACATAAATATACAGCCACTGCCCCAGCCAGTCAGCTGACCGGCTGCCAGTCGGCCGGCTGGGGTCAACATCACACGAAATCAACATTTTTCACTAAGGATCAATATTCAACAACAATCATCTATCAATATAATTCATCCATTCTCATACCAATTCTCAACAAACAACAAGTATCATTATCAACACAATTTCTAAGCTTACCAATCATATTCTAAATACGATTCCTATCATAGAAAACACGTAAAACACGTAAATGATATCGAGTAACCCTTCACCGTTACCTTATTCCGTCTTCACTCCGCGTCAAGGTCCTCTTCAATCAAGAAGTAGTCTTTGTCGGGATCTTGGAGGTCACCACCTACAAATAGTTAATAAAAGATGAATATACTTCACCTTGAGAAAGACAGAAAGTTTGAAAAGCGAGAAAGACGGTAATTTTATTACCAATACAGATAGAGGAAGATAAGAGGGGAAGAATAAGACGAACTTACGTGAATTTGAGCGAGAAATGAGAGAGTTATGACGATTATAAGACGGATCAAAATGGAAGCTAGGTTTATTTGGGTTTTCTTAGTGAGGAAGAAAGAGTTGAGTTGTGTGAGTGAATTAGGGTTATGAGGTTGTATGAGGGGAGTAAGAGGAAGAAAGTCAAGAAAATTCAAAGACGTCTTAAGACGTGATTCACTTGAAATCTCACGTAATATCCAAATACGAACTCGGAAATTCTAAATTCGACACGGGAAATTTAATTCTAAGCTAAAACTAAATTTCGCTGAAAAGTATCCGTAAAATATTTTTACTATAAAAATAGGGTACATTTGCGGGTGTTACAATCACCCCACCTTTTAAAAAGTTTCGCCCTCGAAACTTGAGCAAAAGAAAGATACCTTACTCGAATAGACTCGGATATTTACTGCGCATAGAAGCTTCCGTTTCCCAAGTCTCTTCTTTGACATTAGCACATCTCCACAAGATTTTCACTAAAGGAACCACCTTACTTCTCAACTTCTTATCCTTGCGGTCTAGGATGCGAATCGGCTTCTCTTCAAAGGACAAATTCGGTTCAAGCTCGGGCATTTCCTTTTGAAAGACATGGCTTGGATCACTAACATACTTTCTCAATTGAGAAACATGGAATACATTATGAACCTTAGCCAAATTCGGGGGCAAATCCAACTTATAAGCAACGGCACCAATCCTTTTCACAATATCAAAGGGTCCAATGTATTTCGGGCTCAATTTACCCTTAACACCAAACCGTTTAACACCCTTCATTGGAGATACTTTCAAGAACACTTTATCCCCAACTTAAATTTCTAAAGGCCTTCTTCGGATATCGGCATAAGACTTTTGTCGATCTTGAGCGGTCTTCATTCTATCATGAATGACCTTCACATTATCAATAGTCTCAACCAGAACATCGGGACCTTAGTCACGAATATCACTCAATTGATTCCAACATATAGGACTCCGACATTTCGTTCCATAAAGAGCTTCATAAGGAGCCATCTTGATCGATGCATGATAACTGTTGTTGTAAGAAAACTCCACCAACGGTAGACTCTTTCCCAACTAGATTGGAAGTCGAGTGCACAAGCCCTAAGCAAGTCTTCTAAAGTCTGAATAGTCCTTTCGGTCTGACCATCGGTAGCGGCATGAAATGCGGTACTCATCAACAATTTACTACCCATGGCTTCTTGTAAAGCCTTCCAAAATCTCGAATAGAATCTCGGATCTCGGTCGGATATGATCTCCTTGGGAACACCATGGTATCTAACAATCTCCTCAACATAAGCTTTGGCTAAACGATCTAAGCTCCAAGTTTCTTTGATCGGAATGAATCTAGCACACTTGGTCAAACGATCAACAACAACCCAAACGACATCTTTACTTCCAACGGTCCTCGGCAAAGCCATAACAAAATCCATAGAAATAGATTCCCACTTCCATAGTGGAATATCCAACGGTTGTAGCAATCCACCGGGCCTCTTGTGTTCAATTTTCACTTGTTGGCAAGTAGGACATCTTCCAACATAAGACACAATATCACCTTTCAAATTCGGCCACCAAAATTGTAGCTTCAAATCTTTGTACATTTTATCACCTCCGGGGTGAATAGAATAAGGGGAAAGGTGAGCTTCATCAAGAACTCGCTTTCTCAAATCAAGAGCATTAGGCACAAACAAACGGCCATGAAAACGAAGAACACCTTCATCATCAAACTTGAAATCTTTAGCTTTACCTTCAAGAAGTTTGGCTTGAATAGACTTGTAGGTAAGATCATCAACTTGGATTTCGCGGATCTCACGGAGAAAAACAGGTTCGGCAGTCATAGCACCAACATAAACAAATCCACGCTCCACGAATTCTAACCTCAACTTTCGAAACTCGGCACAAAGATCATCGGGTAATACCCGCATAGCATTCAATGCATGAGAAGCTTTCCTACTAAGAGCATCGGCAACAACATTTGCCTTCCCTTCATGGTACAATAACTCAAAATCATAATCGTTCACCAATTCCAACCATCTTCTTTGCCTCATATTCAACTCTTTTTAGTAAATATGTACTTCAAACTCTTGTGATCGGTGAAGATACGACAATGAACTCCAATTAAATAATGCCTCCATACTTTCAAAGCATGAACAACAGCGGCCAATTCTAGATCATGAGTAGGATAGTTCACTTAATGAACTCTCAATTGCCTAGAAGCATAAGCCACAACCTTCCTATTCTGCATAAGAACACAACCTAAACCCATCTTTGAAGCATCACAATAGACATCAAAGTCTACTCCATCTTCAGGCAAAGTCAACACCGGAGCGGTAGTTAACCTCTTCTTTAACTCTTGAAACGCAGCTTCACAAGCTTCATTCCATAGGAACTTGGTTTCCTTCTTCAACAACTGGGTCATCGGTCTAGCAAGCTTAGAGAAATCCTTGACAAATCTACGGTAATAACCAGCTAAACCAAGAAAACTTCGAATTTCTCTAATATTAGTCGGACTCTTCCAATCAACAACGGCCTCAATTTTAGAAGGATCCACCATTACACCTTCTTTAGAAATCACATGCCCAAGAAAGGACACTTTAAATAACCAAAATTCACACTTGGAGAATTTACCAAACCACTTTTGACGACGAACAACACCCAAAATAGTCCTTAGATGAATAACATGCTCTTCTTCGGACTTAGAGAAAATAAGAATATCGTCAATGAACACCACCACACACTTATCAAGATACTCACTAAATGTGCGGTTCATTTGATCCATAAAGATAGCGGGAGCATTGGTCAATCCAAATGGCATCACCTTAAACTCATAATGACCATACCTTGTACTAAAAGTGGTCTTCTGAATATCAACATCTCGAACGGGGATTTGGTGATAACCGGATCTCAAACCAATCTTGGAAAAAGTAGAAGCACCCTTTAGTTGATGAAACAAATCTTCAATTCTTGGTAAAGGATACCTATTCTTGATTGTAATCCGATTCAACTCACGATAATCAATAGAAAGCCTCATAGAACCATCTTTCTTCTTCACAAAGAGAACGGGAGCACCCCAAGGCGAGGCACTTGGTCGAATAAAACCCTTTTCAATCATATCATCTAGCTGCTTCCTTAATTCTTTCAATTCGGTCGGAGCCATACGGTAAGGAGCTTTGGCTATGGGTCCAGAACCAGGTACAAGATCAATAGAGAACTCAACATCACGCTCGGGAGGAATCCCGGGCAAATCTTCAGGAAATACATCAACAAATTCACGAACAATAGACACATCTTCAATACTTGGCAAAGAGGTAGTAGAAGAAGTCACAATACACAAGTATGCTTGGTGACCTTTTCTTACCATACTTACCAACTTCATAGCGGAAATCAAAGACACACCTTTTCGGGGATGAGATCCCTTATAGGTTATTCTAACTCCTAAAGGACTCTTTACAAAAATCTTTTGATCTCTACACTCGAACCTAGCATTGTACAATGCTAACCAATCAATACCTAGAATTATATCGAACTCTCCTAGAGGGAACTTAAGAAGATTTGCGGGAAAGATAGAACCCGAAATAGATATTGGTACATTAGGATAAAGAGTAGAACAAGAGATAATATCTCCGGATGGTAAGGATATGGGAGTATCCTCACTAGATGTAGGCTCGATAGATAATTTATTAGCATAAGTCGAAGACACAAAAGACATTGAAGCACCGGTATAAAAAAGAATAAGACACTGTTGCTCTAACATTGAGAACATACCCGTAATGATCTCTGGATGAGCGTCGGCTTCGGCACGGCTCATGACAAAGATAGAACCCTTAGGTTTAGCAGGAGGAGGGGGCAACTTTCGATCGGGGCAATCATCATAACGGTGACCATCCTTTTGACAAAAGTAGCAAATATAAGGCCGGTTGGAACAAGACACACCGGGGTGGTGTAGAAGTCTACAACGGTTGCAAAAGCGACCTTGAGCTTGAGCTTGAGGAGCATAAGGCTTATGAGCCACATTAGAAGTAGCTCGAGGAATGAAAGGAGCAGGAGCTCTTGCATTTGCATTTAAAGGAGGATTAAATCTCCTCTTGTTAGCATAAGAGTTAGAGGAAGACGGAATAAACGGTCTCTTCCCATAAACATTTGGCCTAGGAGCATAAGAAGAAGAGGGATTATTCATCAAAGCTTCATCTCTAATAGCCTTCATGAAATTTTCTGCCCACAAAGCATCATCATAAAGATCCCCAAAGGAAGTAGTATTCCTTCTCACTTTACTTTGAAGAACGGCACTCAGCTTGTTGCGGTAATAGAAGGCTCGGTCCTCGTCATCTCGGATAAGCCTCGGAGCAAAATGAGCAAGCTTGTTGAACTCCGTAGTAAAATCTTGCGCAGACAAGTTGCCTTGCTTAAAGTCAATGAACTCCTTGAGCCTTTGTTGCTTAAGCTCTTTAGGATAGAATCTACCTTCCACTAGAGCTTTGAAACAAGCCCACTTGAAGTCATCTTCGAGAGTAGCGGTGTGGGACCAAGGGCATAAGGAAAACCAAAGTCAAAATAGAGGGGTGTCTAAGCCGGTCGGCTGACCGGCTGTCGGTCGGCCGGCTGAGTCCAACTTCATACATCAAATATTACGTAACACACATAATATACAGCCACTGCCCCAGCCGGTCAGCTGACCGGCTGCCGGTCGGCCGGCTGGGGTCAACATCACACGAAATCAACATTTTTCACTAAGGATCAATATTCAACAACAATTATCTATCATTATAATTCATCCATTCTCATACCAATTCTCAACAAACAACAAGTATCATCATCAACACAATATCTAAGCTTACCAATCATATTCTAAATACGATTCCTATCATAGAAAACACGTAAAACACGTAAATGATATCGAGTAATCCTTCACCGTTACCTTATTGCGTCTTCACTCCGCGTCAAGGTCCTCTTCAATCAAGAAGTAGTCTTTGTCGGGATCTTGGAGGTCACCACCTACAAATAGTTAATAAAAGATGAATATACTTCACCTTGAGAAAGACGGAAAGTTTGGAAAGCGAGAAAGACGATAATTTTATTATCAATACGGATAGAGGAAGATAAGAGGGGAAGAATAAGACGAACTTACGTGAATTTGAGCGAGAAATGAGAGAGTTATGACGATTATAAGACGGATCAAAATGGAAGCTAGGTTTATTTGGGTTTTCTTAGTGAGGAAGAAAGAGTTGAGTTGTGTGAGTGAATTAGGGTTATGAGGGAGTATGAGGCGAGTAAGAGGAAGAAAGTCAAGAAAAGTCAAAGACGTCTTAAGACGTGATTCACTTGAAATCTCGCGTAATATCCATATACGAACTCGGAAATTCTAAATTCGACACGGGAAATTTAATTCTAAGCTAAAATTAAATTTCGCTGAAAAGTATCCGTAAAATATTTTTACTATAAAAATAGGGTACATTTGCGGGTGTTACAGGTTCGGTTGTTATGAAACCAAATGTGGCTGATTTTTTGGGGCTTGAATCAAAATTGGATGTGTTTATGGGTAAAGTAATGGAGCGCCTTGATGCGCAAGATAAGAAAATAGATGCGGAGTTGGATGACGGGTGTTGATGGTTGCCTAGCAAAATTAGAGAGGAATGATGTCGATATTCGACAAGAGATGTTTAGGCAAAGGGAACGGATGCAATTCTTGGTGAGCCAAGGAGGTGCATTGTGAAGAGCGGCTCGGAAATACGTGAGGGGATGCACACTATATTTGATGCGACGGAGGCTCTTTCTTAGAAGGTTCGAAACTTCGATGTTTCCCTCACCGCCCAAGCTACTCATGTGAAGTCTTGCCTTGATCGCCTTACTACTCTCGAGTACCGCACCCGACCCGACTACACCAACCCCAACATTATCCGACAACCCAAAATGCCTTTATCTTCTTACCATTGTTTGCTTGTTTCTTAAGCTACTTAACCATTCGGCCCATTTTGGCTTGTTAAACTCTATCCTATTCGGCCCAAATGGCAACTAACAATATTCCTTGTGGTTTGTAGTTCTTAATTAACATTTGCACTTGATTTTGCTTGTTATATATCGTTTTATATTGCGTATTTTGCATATCTATTTCTTGCCTTGACGTGTGTTATTCTAGTCATTTTATATCCTTGTTCTTGTCTTTTCAATGATACCAAGAGGGGGAAGAAATGATATGATTTGAGTCTTTGCTTAAGCTTGCTCCTTGTCAAGACTCGTTATCTCTTAAAGTCTTTCGAGTTATAACTTTGGCTAAGTTGTTATGTTCTTGCGATCAAAGTTGCTATAACTTTGGAGTGCTTTGTTGAGGGGGAACCATACTTAGTCACTTTGTTATTAGAAATCATATGAGACTTGTCATCATCAAAAAGGGGGAATTTGTTGGACCAATTTCATAGTTTTGATAATGACATGTGTTTACGTGATAATATGTTTTACTCGATATATCATATGCGTGTAATTGTGTGCTTTAGTCTTATTATAGCTAGCAACAATTATGAGAAGAAAGATCAAAGTTAGGCATAACTTTGACAAAGTCTGTGAGACAAAGTTATAACAACTTCAGGAATAACTTTGGAAGTTAACATGGAAGTTATAGCTACCAGGCATAACTTTAAAGAAAATCGCTTCAAGCAAGATCTACATAAAACAACACAAGACTCAAGATGGAGGGTCTTTGTGATCAAGATGAAGAGATGATCCGTATACTGAAGATCTTTGTGAAGATTAGATAGTATAGGTCGTCATTCGGTAACTATTCCATTCGAGAGATTTTATGTTCAAAGTTATAGCTTTAGTCTATGACTTTGGATGATAAATATTGATGCATGATTTTGGAAATAAAATGTTTTGAAATGTTTTCAAAAGTAAAAGAGTATTTTTATATTTATCAAAAGTTTTAATAGAGAATATATTTATGAGATTCTATTGGTTAGTAATACAACTTATGGGTTGTCATGCTACCTAGGGTTTCTAATATATTCTATCTCAATTTGTTGTTAACCTAATTAGCCCACCTAGGGTTTGAGCCATCTAGGGTTTCGTGGAAACCTAGTTTTGTGCCTCCTAGGGATGCGTGCCTCCTAGGGTTTCGTGTAGCTTAGGAATCCGGCCTCCATAGGCTTGTTTCCCTTGTTTACCTAATCTAGGATTCTATTATATCTTTACAACAATATTTTGAGATATTAAAAGATAAATATATTTCAATAAGACAAACCAAATAATATTTTGAGATAAAGATATTTCTAAAAGATAAACAAATATTATTTTATGGTATTAAAGATAAATATCTTAAATATTATGCTAGGGTTTTAGATCTACTATGATTCTACTACTATAAATACTCCTTCATATTTTATTATTCAAACACACGAAATACACACAAGAACATCACGGCACATCTACTACTAGTGTTGATTTTCCAAAATCGTTTTAAAGCAAACCTTTGAGCAAATATTTATTATTTTTAGAGTTTGTTTTTCAAAAGAGTCGTGCATCAATTATTATCAATCGCTTGAGTGAAATACGTTATTGGATAATAGTACATCATTATAAGCTTACAATTCTTTAACGGGAATCTGTGTGAGTTATATTGTACTTTCTTATTAGCGTAAGATAGTATAGAGTATTTAGCGATACTCACCTTGAGTTATAATCATAGTGTTGATTATACGAGTGGGTTGATAATTTTTGTAATCCGTAGAAAGGTACTAAAAATTATTAATCGAGAATAGTGGACGTAGGTTTCAACGTGTGAAACTGAACCACTTCAAAAATCGTGTGCCTCTCTCTTATCTCTTTACTTTTCGTTATTTCGTTACTCGCGCTTACTTTGTTAATTAATTAGTTGATTTTAATTCATAAGATCAAATAATTAATTACATATCATATAAATCAAAAAAGTGGGGCTAGTTTTTAATACTCAATTCACCCCCCTCTTTCGTATTCGATCAATAGACTCTACAATCTTATAATATAAAAAATCAATAAACATGTCTAGCCTAGTTTTAATTTTTAAAATCAATCTAGATCTAAATACTATTATGAGTGAGTAGTCATCTCTCTAGGGTGTAGGGTAGCCATGTTAGGTCAATTAAAAGATGAAAATTGGATAACGAAATTGTGCCTTTAAAACGTTGTGTCTATGCATGTTTGGATTGTAACGATAGTTAACGATTTCTGGCCAAAATCATTGACTAAAATGGAATTCTTTTCCAAGGTAGAAATACGTGAATTGAATAGACAAAGCATGACATGGTAGATCAGACCTAGTAAATCGCCTAAAAGCCTGATAGACCATCTGGTCTATGATTGTAATGAACACAACATTCTTACGAACTCACAATGAATTATTTTCATTATTCCAAATCCAATTTCATCAATATGTTAACCTACATGTGTGAACCTATTTCCCTAGATCTTTTATATCATTGTTAATTCGTAATTTATTTCATTGTTTTCATTTTGATATGTTTTTATCTTGTTTTTATTTTGTTTATGCTTTTTATTAATTTAGAATCCAAAACCCCAAAACCCAGATACTCGTTTAGACAAAATCCAATTTCAAGTATCTCACAATCCATAGGAAACACCATCTCCCTGAGGATCGACCCCTGCTTACCTAACTACATTAATTTGTTGTTAGCCTAGTCTGGGTAATTATCTTTGACCAGGGCTTGCGACAAGCCTGATCAGTCACCCTTTTGAGACAGTGCATGAGTAAAGCGCAAACGAGTCTACTCTGCAATTAGGGTAGGCGTATGTACCATTTTGGTCGGTGATAATCGAAATGAAAACGCGTACCCTCAACCTCTCCCGCTTTCCCTCTTTTCCACATCCTCTTAGTGCTCCCCCTTCTCTCCCCCTCTTAAACTGAACAAGAAGAAACAAAGAGTCGCTCTTCTTCTCCCTTCCAATACGAGCAATACCAAACAAAAGAAATCTCCAATTTTCCTCTACCTTTCTTCCCTATCTCTTTACATGTCTCCCTCCCTCTCTTTCTCCCAGAGGTATGATACTAAATAGCTCATTAAGTGATCAAAAATTATTTAAGAAATATTTTATCCAACGTTTTTTTTAAGTGGAGAAAAGTACACCAGTAAAAACACCACCATTAACAATCATATCAAAAGTAGAGGCCTGAAAGAGACCAAAGTGATAATCATCATGTCCTAATGTCTTTTCTAGAATAGGTTCAATCACAGCCACTATATTGATAAGTACAAAAAAATGATATAAATTACATAATTAAGAAGGCGTTGAAATAGATATGAGTTAAGGACCTTCAAATTATCAAAATAATCATTAATAATTCATACTCCGTATATGTTTTAGAATATAACGCGAATACATAGTTACATAAGCCATATCAACCAAAATAGAAATGCTACGTATGTTCGAGAAGATTTACCCGTTAATGATAAGTTGTAAATAGTATGAGCACATTATAATAAATTAGAAACACCGGATATTCATTTTCTCATCCTTATGCTCATTCTCATTTTGTTTCTCTTTCGTTTCCTCGTTTCCTTCAAGAATTTCCATCTCTTCTTCTATCTGGTGGAACAGTGACAAGTTTTCAACAAACAATATTAAACATTACTGGATCAAAATACTAACAAAGGTCAGGAAATCATAAAAATACAATATTAGTTGTGTATTTTGGCACACGAGAATGCAAAAGTCAATATTACTCAATAACACGCTCATTGTCATTTTAAAATCCATTACAAAACCTGAACATAAATCCATCTAATATGTAATTGTAGCTTGACAAGCAAGTTAGGAAGTATGTGAGGAGTTGAGGCAAACACTCTATCCTTTCGAACAATAATTTGAGGAGGCTTCGTTTTTTACAGGTTAGACTCAAGAATGTATGATCATGTAATGGATAAGAAAAAAATGTACCAAGAAAACTAAAAGAAACAGGAGAAATTGACAACATGAAAAATCTCTCAACAAATTTGATTTAAAACAGCGAAAGTTAAGCAATCAGACATAGATGTTTCTTTGGTTCTGAAAACAAGTCATACTCTTGCACAATCCCTAGAACATGAATGAGACTTACATGCTCAGAACATGCAAAGGATAGGATTAGAACATTATACAATGTTATTTTTTTTTACAACATTAAAATATTGTTGTTTATACACTACATATATGACTCTCAGAGTCGGATTTTATTTTTACATTATTCGAATAAGAGATTAAACTAAGGGTGGGGCTGATAAGCAAAGTAGGCTTCTTAAGGGGACAGTAAGATCTTGTCAACTGAGTAGACATTTCTTTTCTCTTCTTTATCAACTGAACCTTGAAGGAGGACATGCAATAAGACACACTTACGCCGCGAGGACGTAGAGCTTTATGGGAGGAAGATCTACTTGTAAAGTAAGTAAATAAATTGTGTCTTGGAGATTCATTCCCTTGGCTAAAATTCTACTTGAACTTGATTATTCTCCTTTTCTTATTTTCACGACTTTTAGAAAGACACCTGCAAAGTATAGACGTAGTTGGGGCACACGATAATTTACCAGGAAAAGAAGGATGCATCATACACTTCTTTGGACGAGCTGAAAATAAGAAAGGTTGATGATCATTGGAATCTAAAGCAAAAAAAAAACTCATTTCAAATTATCATTCTCTTCTCCTCCTCATTTTCCTTCCTCTTCAGTTACACCGCCGCCTCTTTCACCTCTTCCCTCCTCCTCCTTCTCTATCCCATATCCTTACCACTTTTAATCAACATCCATATCTTTTCGTCCTTCCCCTTCCTCTTCTCTTCTCTTACGGGGCGTTTTCCTCCTCTTATCCCTTCCCTTTCCCCATCCAAGATATTTTTTACAGCGTAATTTGATTTCTTAAGCGTAGCAAGGTCACGAAAGTCACTACAAAAAAACGCGCGCAATACCCAACATATTATTAATTATTAATCGTGAGTTGTTTGCTTAGTTGTTAATTTTACATATTCAAATTTCGCACGACAGAAGTAGGTTGAAGTTGGTAATTATTTGGTAATAGCATACATAGTTTGAAACTGGTAAAGTGTTGAGCCGTAATAACGAAAGAAACCTTTGTGCTACCGCATATGAGAAAACCAATTGGATTGTTTAGAGTAACTTAAAAATTGTTTGACGTGTATTAAATTTTGGTGCATTTGCAAAACCTAATTTTACATGTAATTTTCAACAAGGTATTCTTGATGTCGTTCTACAAAAGTACCTTGTATCAACTATCAAGCAAGGTTACAATGGAAAACTAAACCAGACCAGACCAGACCTCCTCTGTACCAACACATGTTTACACAAATTTCCACCAACTCAACAAGCTAATTGTAATCTACTCCGTATTTCTCAACTTATATACGACCAAGAACTTAACCCTTAGCCCAGCTTTCTCTCTATGTCCTTCAAATTCGCTCACGCAACACCTCTTCATCACCCTTGCTTGACCCACTTCGGCCAACCACTGCTCAGCCATCGCCAGATTTACCGTTGCTAATTCACATAAGGTTGCTACCTCTCAAATCCGAGAGCATTGATTGAGACTCATTAATGTACTAAAAACATAAAAATTAATGCAATGACAACAATTATTTTATAAAACATTATTCCAAACAAGGGGACATTCCAATGCTCGTTGATACTCCAAAAAGAGGAACTATAATGGTTCAGCCAACTCCATTGTGGCAACAACATTTGGCCATGTATCTTATACATGCAAATCATCCATATAATGTCAAAAAGACGCTATTTCATTTCTGTAATGCGCCAAAAAGTGGCAACCATAAGCAGATATCGCAACTACCAAGAAGGATTTCTCAGCCAGACTTGGTCAGCATCTTGTAATGTTGAACCAGTTTGAGTCAGAAAGTGTTCTTTTTTGTTCGAGATACTTCGCAATAGAGTCAGTAAGTGTTCCTCTTCGTTCAAGATACTTCACAGTTGGATGAACTTCAAGCCGTTCAGTGAATCAGTTCAAAACGATGGGAAATGGAAAGAAGTGGTGCACTTGTGAAGCAAAGTAACGTTGCACTATGTTCATCTATTCCTCGGAGCTCGAATTCATGCTGCCCTGCCCTAAACAAACACCAGACAGTTAAATTATATGAGTAGATTGTGATAATAAGCTTTGGAACAGGTGAAAATAATTAGATATGAAGCATACAGTCAACAATCAAGTATCGCCAAAGCGATTCACTTCCTAGCTTAGCACAACAGCTCAGCTTCTGAAATGTAATTTACTGGCAAGAATGTTTATCATAATTAGAATACGAATACATTTTGGTTTATTGCTTCATGATCCACTTAAAGCAGGCTAAAAATTTATATAAGTTATAATATCTAAAATCATATCATTTCTGATACTATCTTTAAGAATGAAGTGTATAGTCCACTCTTCTAAGCCACCGCCTCTGAAATTTGGGTAAAACAATTTAATTGTGAAAGTTTGAAAATATGAGGATTTATTCGGAAAAAATATGAAACAACCTTTCTTAAAATCATGCAAAGGTCAATGGGGTTATCGATATTCTCCTCGCCTCTCCTCTCCTCTCCTCTTCTCGTATCCTCCCCACTCATCCGGTTATCGGCATTCTCCTCTCCTCTCCTCTCCTCTCCTCACATCCTCCCCACTCATCCTCATCCTCCACTTTTAGATAGGATAGAATGAAAGATAAAGGGGTCAATATGCCAGATAATGAGCACATAGTTACTACCTCATATGATTATAATGCTCACGTGCTATTGGAGCCCGACACAGTTTTAGAAAGTTATTTACGCAATTAATTCTACCTAATTGGCAACAAAAGGCCAGCTTCTAAATCAACATTCTCCTCTCCTCCTCATTCTCCTTTCTTTTACCTTACACCACCGCTTCTTTCTCCTCTTCTCTCCTCCTCCTTCTCTGTCCCATATCCTTACGCCTCCCTCTTCCTCCTTGCCCTAAACCCTCCATCCTCCTCCTGTGTTATCCTCTTTCCCACCATGTTTGAGCAGTTTAAGAAAATCATATTAGAACACACTACTTTTAATCCATATCCATATCTCCTCCTCCTTCACCTTCCTTTTTCTCTTCCCTTAAACCACCCCGCCTCTTCCTCCTCCTATTCCTCCTATTTCCCCTACGCCGACTTCTCCTCTCCCTTCAAAATATGGCCAAAAGAATCATTGAATTGTGAATCAACTGTTAAATAATTTAAGTCATAACATGAACTCTAAGATCTTGAATTACATGATTATCACAAATGTAATTCTATTGTTAATCATATTAGAACAAACCTCCGGACAACATGATGATAAACTTTGTTGGACAATAAAATCTTAATAGAGAAATGAGGTTTCTCTCCCTTTGCCTATAAACCTTAATGTATGTGTTTGTATGTTTTTGTGGATGATCTTTGTGATGGGAAAAGCTCACTATTTATAGGTAAGGAGAGGACCAAATTTCATAACTTATAAGCATAACATTAACCTTCCATCAAGGCTAATAAAACATGAAACTTACTCTTGAATGTATAACCCTTTATGTTACTAGCAAATTAATATGAAACATATGTTTGGAGTTGTAACATGTTCATCATTTTATTACTTAGTAGTAAAAGAAACAACTCTCTTAGTAATGACCATAAACATGAGTAAGACTATAACATCTTATGTTTAAGAATAGATAGATTTTTCTTACAGTCTCCCACTTGGTCATTAGGAAGATACTTTAGTATTTTCATATTAAAACCATAAAGCGCGAATGATATGCTAGAATACGTTAATTGTTATCATAAGTGTCTTAGATAATCTGGCGAACAATGGGAGTCATGGTGTGTACATGTTATTTTGCAACATGCTTACCTCCATGTACTACTACATTAACAACTTTCATGCCTAAGACCATAAATAAGAGTATCATGATGGTCATATAATGTCTTGTATATAAAAGACTTATTATGTTTTTATTCATCTAATACTTGAGGTGTACACATTAGAAAACAGAAAATGTAGATGTACGTAAATACTATATAGAGCTCAATAATTGTCGTGCATAATTAGAAATCAAATGGCGGAATATGAAAAATTAGGAACTATCTGTAAGACCCATACTTTCAGTGTGTTTCTGAAAAATTGGTGCAGATAGTCCTTTTGTAATATGTCTGCCACTTGCAAATATGTACTTATTGACTCGACTACAATTTTATTTACTTTATCATCTTGCTTTAGAAATAGTTATTTGAGGTCCATGTGTTTGGAACCCTTAGTTATCCTATCATGCTTTGAGAAAAATATTGCAGCTTCATTGTCACAGTAGATAAGTAGTGGCTTAGAGATAAAATTTAAAGCGCCAAATTGTGAGACAAAATTACGGAGCCATGTTCCTTGAATTGAAGCCTCGTAACATGCCACATATTCAGCCATCATGGTGGATCCGAAAAGCAACTCGGATTTTTGACTCCTCCATGATATTGCACCTCCACATAAGAGATACACATAGCCAAGAGTGCAAATCCTAGTGTCAGGACATCCAGCAAGATCTGAATCAGAATAACCAGTCACCTATGGATGACTTGATTTTCTATATGTGAGCATGTAGTTTCTTGTTCCCTTTAAGTATCTCAATACTTTCTTTGTAGCTTTCCAATGATCAATTCCTGGATTACTTTGAAATCTACCCAACATGCCAACAGCGTGGCTGATATCAGGTCTTGTACAGACTTGTGCATACATCAAACTCCCAACAAGAGATGCATAAGGATACTTTGCCATTTCTTCTTGTTCCATAGGAGTCTTTGGGCACTGCTCAAGAACTAGTTTGTCTCCTTTATGCAGTGGCACGGGACTAGAAGAACAAGTCATCATGCCAAATCTCTTAAGTACTTTGTCAATATATGCTTTCTAAGACAATCCTAAAATTCCTTGTGATCTATCACGAAATATTTCTATTCCGATCACATAAGAAGCCTCACCCATATCTTTCATTTCAAAGTTAGTAGAGAGATAATCCTTAGTTTCACGTAATAAACCAAGGTCGCTACTGGCTAATAATACATCATCAACATACAAAACCAAAAATATGAACTTACTCCCACTGAACTTGAGATAAATGCAAGGGTCAACAACGTTCTCACTAAAATCGAAAGCAGTGATGATTTCATGAAACTTTAAATACCATTGCCTTGAAGCTTGTTTCAGTCCATATATTGATTTCTTAAGTTTGCAAACCATGTCTTCCCGACCTTCAATTAATAAGCCTTTAGGTTGACGCATGTAGACTTCTTCTTCTAAGTCTCCATTTAGAAAGACGATTTTTACATCCATTTGATGTAATTCTAAGTCATAATGAGCTACTAATGACATGATAATTCTTACAGAATCTTTTCTAGAAACAGGATCAAAAGTCCCATTATAGTCAATGCCTTCTTTCTGATTAAAACCTTTGAAAACAAGTCTGGCTTTATAACGTTCAATTTTTCCGTTGGAGTCTCGTTTGGTCTTAAAGACCCATTTACATCCAACGACTTTATGACCCGGAGGCTATTGAACAATTTCCCATACTTGATTACTTTTCATAGATTTTAATTCATCTCTCATGGCATCAATCCATTTAGAAGAATTAACATCTTTAATGGCTTGTGAATAAGAAATCGGATCTTGAGTCCCTTGAGATTCTATTAGATAGAGCATATAATCATCAGAAATAGCCGATCTCCGTTGTCGTTGAGATCTTCTTAAGGGCGGTTCTTGTGATGATTCATCTTCATTATGATTGGTGATAATCTCATTATGAAGTTGATGATCATTTATTTGATTTTCCTCGTTATTGTGAATGGGTTCAACAATAGGAGGATTCCCAATATCATTCGAAATTGAGGGTAAAAGGATGGGTACCCGTATTTCTTGAATGATCACTTCTTGTTGTTTGCTACTCCCAGTGATTTCACCATTCTCATAGAATTTGGCGTTACCTGTTTCAACAATTCTCGTACTATGACCAGGACAATAAAACCTATATCCTTTGGATTTTTGAGGGTAAGCAATAAAGTAACCACTGATTGTCTTAAAATCCAGTTTCTTTTCATGTGGATTGTATATTATAGCTTCAGCTGGGCAACCCCAAATTTGGAGATGTCTTAAACTAGGTTTCCACCCTTTCCAAAGTTCAAATGGTGTTTTTGGAACGGACTTAGTTGGAACTCTATTTAAGATATAAATAGTTGTTCGTAATGCATCCATCCATAAGGATATAGGCAAGTTAGCATGACTCATCATGGATCTGACCATTTCCATGTATGAACGATTTCGCCTTTCAGCTACACCATTCTGCCATGAAGAACCAGGCGTTGTGTATTGAGCAACAATTCCAAGTTTTTGGAGAAGCTTAGCAAAAGGTCCAGGATGTTGGCTCTGTTCTTTCTGACTTTTTAGAGCTGAACTGAACTGAACTGAACTTAACAGAGCTGAATTGAACTGAACTGAGCTGAACTGAACTGAATGGAGCTGAACTGAACTGAATGAAGCTGAACTGAACTGAACTGAATAAAGCTAAACTGAAATCAACTTATTGGAGCTGAACTGAGCTGAAAAAATAAAAATAAAAATAATAATAATAAAATAAAATAATAATAACTTCAACAATAATGATAATAATAATTATGATTATTATAATTATAATAATAATAATCATAATTATTATAATAATCATAATCATAATGGTAATGATAATGATAAATATTATTAGTTTTTATCATTAATCTTAATAATAATATTAGCAAATACGGAGTAGTAATAGTAGTATTAATATTAATATGAATGATTTTGATAGTCAGAACATTAATTATAATAACAATAATAATTAGTGATAATTATAATAGTAATAGCAATAATACTAGTAGTAGGAGTAGGGGTCTAGATAGTTTCTTGGTTGACCATTAATTTCCTGTAAACTGTGTTTTGAGCTTAATAAAATTTGCGTTTTTTTATGAATTAAAATAAAATAATAATAATAATACTTATTATATTATTATTGTTAATACTATTATACGAAGTATTATTCTTATTACTACTATTATAATATAATAATAGTACTAGTAGTAGGAGTAGGGGTCTAGAGTTCTTGGTTGACCATTAATTTTCTGTAAATTTTGAGCTTAATAAAATTTGTGTTTTTTATGAATTAAAATAAAATAATAATAATAATTATACTTATTATATTATTATTGTTAATAATGTTATATTATTCTTATAACTACTATTATAATATAATAATAATAAATAATAATATTAATACTAATAATATTGATAATAGTTGCTATTAATAGAATATTTCCTCCATTTCATAATAATTTTCGTAGTTCGAATTGCATAGTTTCCGAGACAACACTTCGACTCAATTTCTCTTCATTTATTTTCATTTTTTTTTCAATTTAAAAATATGTTTCCAAATTTTTTTTTTATGATGAATGTAAATGTTTTTTTGTTATAACGTCTTAGATTATATATTTAACACTTATTTATGGTCAAAGTTTTAAAATTGATCCTAAAAGTCAAACGAGGGATAATTATGAAATTTAGTTAATAATAATAAAAAATAATATTAATTAATAATATTAATATTAATATTAATAAAAACTTTTAAGTTTAAGATGAGTAGAACTGAAATGAGCTGATTTTTAGTGGAGCTGAACTGAACTGAATGAAGCCGAGCTGAACTGAACTGAACTGAACTGAACTGAATGGAGCTGAACTGAACTGAATAGAGCTGAACTTAACTGAATAGAGCTGAACTGAACTGAAATGAGCTAAAACTAAGCTGGAAAGAACAGGGTCGTTGTCCCATTTCATCATACCTTCCATAAAATTCACCACCTCTATCAGATCTAATTATTTTCACTTTTCTTTCTAGTTGCCTTTCAACCTCTGTAATGTATGCTTGTACAATATCCACAGACTGAGATTTTTCATGCAATAGATAAATATAACAATAACGTGAAACGTCATCGATAAAAGTAATGAAATATTTTTCTCCTCCAAAAGTTGGAACATCAAAAGGTCCACAAATATCTGTATGTATAATTTCAAGAAGTTGAGTACTACTTGTGGCTACCTTCTTTGTGTTTTTAGTTGTTTTACCTTTAATACAATCAACACACGCCGTAATTTCAGTAAAATCAATGTCCGGTAGAACACCATCTTTTACTAATCGTTTTATTCTTTCACTAGTGATATATGATTATTTTAGACCGTTTCCCCTCTTTATTCTCTTATGTTTCGGCGTATTTAGTTTAGCTTAGCGTCGGTTTTATCGTATTTTGGCCCTCATCCCGTGTACTCTCATACTATCTAATTCCGTCTCAATTCATAGGAAATATGTCAAGACAAGCACGAGACGGGATGAGAACCGAGAAACCGTCACAAAACAAACACACAAGAAGAAAAAAAGAAAGAGGAAGGAAGAGGAGGCGCCAGCCGGTGGTGCCACCGGCTTGGCCACCTACCCCCAATTGTTGAACGAAAAATGAAGGGTGAAGCAGCGAGCCCCAGCCGGTCCAGGCCACCGGCGGCCGGTCAGACCGGCTGGGGAGACGACAAGATTGGGAGATGTTGAAAAAGACATAGGAAACTTCAGGTGGTACTAGCTGGCCAAGCCCATCGGCAGGCGGCCGGACCGGCTGGGACACCCACCCTTGAAGCGACGTCAAAATGGAAGAGAAAGAAAGTGGATGAAAAGTCAGGGGGCGCCAGCCGGTCTAGGCCACCGGCGACCGGCCGGCCGGCTGGGACCCCCCTTGTCCGCAAATTTGTTTCCTTTCTTTCTTTTCTTCTTTTGACCCCCTAATCCTACCTACCTATAAATACCCCTCTCCTAATTCACCCTAGGCACACAACCGTAGACACAAGAACCCTAGTAATTAATAAGGAATATCTCCCTAATTAGTACTCTAATCTCTCTTAATTAGTGATAATTACTCAATTTCCTAGTTAGTTATTGTTAGATCTATTCTTTCTCTTAGTTACTAGTGAAGATTTGGGTTGTAATTTGAAGACAAGAGGAGACTCTTATTTGATTATAAATCCAAGTTTCAATCCTTCTTACAAGTTTGGTACAATTTCTCATCTTTATTTCATTGTTTGTCTTCTAATTACTTGTTCTTGTTTATTTATCTAGTTTTCATGTTGAATATGTCTTCTCTTGTTTATTTCATATAAAAGTATCCATCTTTAATGTCTGCCTCTATTAGTATGAGTGAGTAGTGTATTGCTAGGGTAAGATGGGGGATTTAATGTAGGTTTGTGGGTCGATTATGGCAATTGGGCATAAAGATTGAGTCTTTAGTCTACTTGTTTTGTGCACACAAGGTATTTGTTGGAATGCTTGAATGAGTAATTTGAGTCTTTCCTATGTTTTATTACTAGTTTGAGTGAGAGCTTAGACTTGTATTGTTGTTGTGTGTGTGTGTTGGATGTTTAGGGGGAGGTTAGGGCGAGAACCCAATCGAATCTTAGACTAGGGCTCGTCTCGCATCGAGAGGTGGAGGCTTGTCTTTTAATCCATCTTACACCGAGAGGTGGAGACATGTTTAGACTCATCTTTAGACTAGTCCTAACCCCCACCATAATTGACCTGTACTTGCATTAATAAACCCATCCACCATAATTCCTTTTAATTCTTGCTTTATATCGCATCTTTGCCTTCTTGTTAGTCTTGTTTAACATTAGTCACCTCCAATTTGCTTCTAGCTAGATTTAAACTAGAATCCGACCAACATACCTTAGAGCCTTAATCAACGTCCTTGTGGATCGACCTTGACTACCGCTACTACATTAGTAGTGGAGTTTATAAGTTTTGTTTGACCGGGGGAGGGCGACTAACCCCGACGTCAAAATGGCGCCGTTGCCGGGGACGACGATATAGGATAAGGTAGCTTAGTCGATTTTAGGCTTAATTCATTTTATTACTTGTTTTCTCCTTTTGTTCTAGTGCATCAAGGTGCATTAGGGCCATTTGATTCTCTTTTAAGTGTATGAGCAGGTGTTACATCGGTCCACTCCTTTATCTCGACCGAGAGATAGAGAAAACTTTCACCACTTGGGCTAGCCTCTCAAAAGCCTTCATCACCAAGTTCTACCCCTCCTCAAAAACAGCAAGAATAAGACATGAAACCCAAACTTTCAAACAAAAAGACTATGAGACATTGAGTGAAGCTTGGGAGAGGTTTCGAGATCTTCTAACCTCTTGCCCTCACCATGGTATCCCGAAATGGTTGACTACTCAAATTTTCTTTCAAACTCTAGAGCAAAGATTTCGAGACATGATAGTGGCGGCCTCCGGGAGAAATTTCAAAGATGAACAACGCCGAAATCACAGAGATGATTCAAAATATCTCCGAGATGGAGAATAACAATGGTTCGAGAGAGAGAGGGTAAGAGTGAAGGGCCTAGTAGGCTTGAGTTGGAGACAAAACTCAAGTTGGATGAGCTATCCAAGAAGTTTGATAATTTGGGGTTGGAAAGAGGCAAGGGACAAATTCATCATATCCAAGGGGAGAGACCTAGCCATGCTAGAGTCTACTATCTTGAGCAACCAAGGTCTCCTCCAAGAACCTATTCTCAACAACCTATTTGTGACACATGTGGTGGTGTCGGCCGTACATATGACTTGTGCCATCCTTTCCAAGAGATGACCATGTTCAACAAGATTGCTATTCCTTGCAAGATCAACCAAGGTATTCCTATCAACGCCATGAAACCTTCTACCGGGCTTTTCCCAATCAAGACCTGAGGATTTCTTATGAGGGTCAACCCTTGGACCCCAAATATCAAGCTCCTCAATACTAACCACCACCTAAACCCGATCATTCAAGGTCTTACAACAACAACAACCAGTGCCAAAATTCCGACTCTAGGAGATTTTCACAACAAAGCAACCAATCCTATGCCCCTCCTCCATTTAGAGACGAAAGAAACAACAACAACCGAAATAAACACAACAATCACAATCCTCAAAATCAACAAAATTTCCAACAACCACCCCCCTCGATTGAACAACCTAACTCTTCCATTAAACAAATTTTGAAGGGTATAAAGAATAGAGCTATGCAACGTGAGGCAAATACGGAACAAATGAT
The DNA here is from genome assembly GCA_022085475.1 of Heliosperma pusillum. Lineage (NCBI taxonomy): Eukaryota > Viridiplantae > Streptophyta > Magnoliopsida > Caryophyllales > Caryophyllaceae > Heliosperma > Heliosperma pusillum. The sequence continues at coordinate 30,317 of JAIUZE010020175.1, forward strand.
CAAACTCTTAAGATCCGACATTTCTAATGTCCAAGCTCAACAAAGAAATTTGATTCCTACTTAGCCAAACAAGAACCCATTACCCTCTAAAAAAGGGAACATGTCCTACCGATCCAAGGCTCGCACCCTAAGGATGACCTACCTCATCACCAACAATTACATGCTATTACTTTGGTGGGTGAGAACAAGTTGAAAAACCCTCAAAAACCCATGAGTTCCAATGAAAAAGAAAGTTGAAGGGTAAGATGGTGGAAGACCATTACCCTAGTGAAGATGAAATGGTGAGGGAAAATGAAATCACCCAACCTCCTCCAAATGCGACCCAAGATTACACACCTCCTCTACCTTTTCCCAACCGGCCCAAGGCCATGAGTAAAAAAAAGAAATTTGCAAAATTTGTGGGAATGCTAAAAAAGCTTGAAGCCTCATCACCTTTCACCGAGGTGGCGAGCCAAATGCCACAATACACCAAATTTCTCAAGGAGGTGTTGACCAAGAAAAGGAGCATAACTAATGATGGTCTTGTATCCTTGACGGGAGAGTGTAGTGCGGTGCTTTTGAACAACATGCCTAAGAAACTTCAAGATCCGGGGAGCTTTTCTATACCTTGTGTGGTGGGAAACATTCCAATTTCAAGAGCTCTTTGTGATTTAGGAGCTAGTGTTATCATCCTCCCTCTTCCCGTTGCAAAAAGGCTTGGCCTTGAAGATTTGAGACCCACTTCCATGACCATACAACTTGCCGACCGCTCGGTCAAATATCCTAAGGGAATTCTTGAAGATATCCCAGTCAAAGTGGGTAATATGTACATCCCCGCCGACTTTGTGGTCTTGGACATCCCCGAAAACCAACAAACCCCAATTATCCTTGGGAGAACATTCATGTCAACCGAAGGTGTCATCATTGATGTCAAGAAAGGGCACCTCTCCTTTAATGTTGGTGAGAGAAAAATTGATTTTTCTTTGATGAAGGCTTTGTCCAAGCCAATGGTGGAAAGTGTCTATTCGGTGGATGCCATTGAAGGTATTGTTGGTGATTTGAGAAAAGAGAAGAGTTATGAAAGTGATGACTTGTTTGGTGTTGTAGTTTTGGAGAGTTTTGGAGAGTTCTAGGGAGAATGAAATAGATTGTCTTATTGATGATGAAATTGAGGCATAGTTGAACTCCCCAATTTCGTTTGATCTAGGCTCTTTTGAAGGTGATCGTTGGCTCCTTGACTCTTCTTCTAGTTGGGAGAGCCAAGTTTATGAGATTGAAGAGGCCATGAGAGAAAATTGCTTGGGAAAATCTCTCCTTGATGAAGAAAACGGTGAAGTTGAGGTCTTGCTTCTTCCTTCACCTACCACTTTGAAGCCTTCTATGCCCTTGGCTCTTGATCCTCTTGAGAGGGTGAGTGTTTTCACACTCTTTACCCCTCCCGTTTACCATGATAAGCTACCCAAAATTACCAAGGTGTGTGGAGAGTTGCCATGTGAGTCTAGCTATATCTTGCCAACATCTCCCACTTTATACCACGAAGAAGACGGTGAAGAGTCGATCGAGCTTGGGTTGGGTTTGTCGGTGTATCATTCTTTGATTCCCCTTGTCATTTACTTGTGCGTGTTTATGGGGTTTGCTCAAGAATTTGATAAGTTGCTCCGGGCTTTGAGCAACGATGATGCAAAACGGAGGCAAAATTGACAAGCTTCCCTTGTGGGTACGAGTAAGTGTACCACTTCACTCCCTTGAGCTTATGCATTTTGATGAATTTATTCATTCTTAGGCATTCATGAGTTGAACATTGTCCCTTACCCCACTTTGAAAATCCAAATAAAATTTCCTTGAATCCAAAGTCTTCCCATAAGTATCCAAATGCGAGTTAATTCAAATTAGCTCTCTTTTCATATCAATAAACAAACTTGCATCCATGTAGTTAGTTTGCATTTAGTTTAGATTCATTTCACTTTTTGTATTGTCTTTTACATACTCTTGCTATTGAAAAACTCAAAAACATGTTATTGCATTTAGTTCGCGTTCTTTTATTTTGTTGTTCCCCTCCTAGCTTTTGGACCATTGAGGACAATGTCCGATTTAAGGCTGGAGGAGATTAGTGTATAGATTAATTTTGAAAATTTTAAAAATTTAATTTTTTTTGAAAAATTCTAAAAATTAGTTTGTATATAGTCTATTTTGTATACATTGTTGTGTGTTTCCTCTTATCTCCATCCATTGGTGCACCCCATATCATAAGAAGCACAAAATAGGGAAAATGAAGATGCTAAGGTGAGATCTTTCCTATTCTCTTCTCCCTTATCTCTTTTTCTTCTTACTTGTTGTTTTAGGAGGACGGGGTGTGTTGATGATGATGTTGTGGATTTTGTTGATTGGCATGTGTGCCACTTGTGTGTTGTTAGGAGATAGCATTAGCTTGTGTGTCATATAGTCGGTTAGAGCATGTGCATTTATGTTGTATATATGCTAGATTGCATCATGGCATATAGTTGCATTTAGGAAAATAATTTTGAAAATTATCTATTTTGGGACACTTGACGGATATGCATAATCCACTTTAGCAACTTTTTCATTCATAAAGTGTTCATCTTAATCGTGGAATTTTAGACGCCCTAGGTTATGCATTTCTAATGAGTTTTGACCCGTCCACTAATGCCGAGTCATGAGTTTGCGCTTATTCCACCTCGACAACCTCAATTGATGTGAATATTCCGTTAGTAGAAAGAATTCTTAGGTGACCGTCTTACTATGCAACCAACGTTGATTCATTGTTCTTCCACTTCTACTCACAAAAAGGAAACAACGCAAACAAGCCAAAAATATTGAGTCAAATATCATGTTTTCTTGTTTTCGTCGAGGAAATGCAAAACGGAACTTCTAGGGATTCTAGTGGGCCCACATCTAGGGTTCCGCTCGATGCCACTACGGTGGGGATACCCCTATTGTTGGTTCCGACCGCGTGTCCTTGACGGAAACCGTGTGCTATAATGTCAATAATTGCAAATCAAGTATGCAACGCAAAAAGAAAGAAAAAGAAAACCAAAAGGGAAAAATTGTAGAAATGAAAAATTTCCAAGAAATAAGACTCAAATCTCTTTTTCCTTTAACTTTTCTTGGATCATATACCATTGAGTTGCATAGTGAGACTGTGACAACCCTCGCGATAGCGGAAATAAAACATAACAAGCATGCAATTTATATAGCGGAAAATACGATATTTTTGAAACTTTTTACATGCCAAAAGAAGAGTACGAGGAATGTCAAATAAATACAAACTTAAAGTATAACAATACTACAAAGAGACGTAATCTCTCAAAACGTGATCAAACATAAAGATTGTTTAGCAAACTAGCTAAGAACGTCTATAGGTGAATCGTCAAATCCAACGCCCGCTAGCTCACACCCGAACCCAAAAATAAGCATAATCCAGCCAAGCAACATGTTCATACATGAAACATGAACGCCACAGTCAGTGGGGAGTAACTCCGGGTTCTCCCAGCCATATCACAAATAACATACTTAAACGGTAATAGACAAGTAGAGGCATACTGTTGGAGCTAGTGTCCTCCACAGTTAGTGTGATAACGTGTATAAATCTCTTACAGGTTCACAGGGTATACTTAGTACTCTTATCAGTTGATTAATGTTTATCGATAACGGTTGGCTTGCTAGAAGTTTGACGTTATTGTCATTTTAATGGCGGTAATCAACTGGTCCCTAAAAGTCACACCTAAAGGATGTGTTTGAGAGATATGATTATATGAAAAATATGATCATATTGATGCCTTATATGACTAAAAGGTTAGTCGATGTATATGACTAAAAGGTTAGTCAATGTAATGATGATACGATTATTTAATACGATTAAATAATACTAGCTGAGACGAATTAAATGTTAATTCGTAATTGAATATAAACTGTTATATCTAATTAATGTATATAATGTAATTATTTAATACGATTAAATAATGTAAGCTTAAACGAATTAAATGTTAATTCGTAATTAAATATAAACTGTTATATTTAATTAGCAAATTATAAATATACGATGTTTATAATTGACGTATATATTATAATAATACATACACATATTATACATTAAATAAATAAAAGAAGGAAGACTCCTATCTTGACTATACTTCCTAAAACAAGTAGAAGAAAAAGAGGGAGACTCCTCCCTCTACTAGACCTCTACTTGCACGGCCAAAAGAGGAGGAGGAGAGTCTTATATAAACTCTTCTTCTCTACATGATTCATCATTCAAAACATGACACAAAAATCATCAGTAATTTTTGTATTGTTTCTAGCACTAGAAAAGGCATATCTCAGAACATCTTGGGTGCAACAATTGGGAGAATATCGATTTTGATATTTGTTCTTAGGCCATATTGCTAGGACCAAAGGTTGATTCTAATCTTTATGCTTTTCGTTTATGACTCGTATTTCATATATTATAATTTCGTTATAATCCTTAAATTTCGTGTATGAAATATACCGATAGTTCGCATACATACATATATATATATATATATATATATATATATATATATATATACATGTGAATTACGAGAAGGACAAATAGGCATTTCAATATATAAAGATATAGGCGCATGAAGTACAAAACTGTAAGCATCAGATTATAGACAATCTCGGGAAAAACACCCTTAGGCAACTATATACTCACTAGGGCTTACATCTCACCGTTAGTGGCATATACTTGATAAGATAGAGACTCGACATATATACCACGCCAAGTCATCCAACGGTCACAAATAATCAACATATAATCATCCATCCAAACATACGAATATGGTAACATAATCTCTCACGGTTAATGACACGCACTAACACCATGTACATAACAAGTATGATCAATACACGTACACGAGATAAACATTTCCCTAAACCATACACGATAAACATTTCGTATATGTAGACTCATTTCCTCCCGGTAGGACGACGATAATAATACGGTCCTAGTCTAAACCTGGCCAAACTCTCGGAATAAACATGTTCCAATTAGACATGCGATACACATTTCGCATCCAAGACTCGGTCAAACACAGAAGCCGAGTACCCCAAATACAGTCAACCTTCATGAAAGAGGCGGAAAGAGCACAAGCATCATAATCAAGCGGTATGCTACATGCAATGACACCACCTTGCAAAGATACGACATTTGACGGCCGGGTCGATCAACGCATAGCGTTCGCCTCCCAACAACGTCGTCATATCTCCACTAAAACATACATACAAGCATTCGGGATACATCTCCTCGTTTTGACATTCCAGTCTAACGAGCAAGGAGGTATAGCCAGGGAATGAGAGTTCATAGCACTTAACAATTAGTGCTCAAGTCAAAACATAGGTAAAACCGACTCAAAAGGGAACATATCAAAAACTGTCACAAAACATGCAACATAAGCGAATGAGATATCATATTTTCTAAACATGAATATGTAATGCTATTACGTAAATTTATACGATAAACGAACCATAAAAACTATTATAAATGAGAGTATAAGAAAAGAAATGAAGAAACGATCACAGGGGGTGCCAGCCGGTCAAGGGACCGGCCGCCGGCTACCCGGCTGGCACTTCAGCAACAAACGTAAAACATTGAAATACAGGGGAGTCCCAGCCGGTCAGGGGGACGGCAGCCGGTCGGCCAGCTAGGGATTACACAACACCAAGTATTCTCGAAAATGTCAGCCATGTTCCCAGCCGGTCGGCTGACCGGTCGGCCGGCTGCGACCACATTCACACGTAAATCACTATACTTCACCAATAATCTTCTTTAATCATCAATAACTATCATTAACTATAAAAAATCATCAACAATTATCAACAAACAACAACCATCATCAACAAACACAAATTCTATGAATACTCATCCTATTCCAAATACATTTACTAACATCAAAAACACAATAACTCACGTATTGATATCGAGTAACCCTTCACCTTTACCTTTTTGCGTCTTCAATCGACGTCTAGGTCCTCATCCACGAGGTAGTAATCTTTGTCAGGGTCTTGAAGGTCTCCACCTACAAAAATACAACAAAAGATGAATATAATTTACCTTTGAGAAAGACGGATAAATTGAAAGTGAGAAAGACGGTAATTTTATTACCACAAAAGGTAGAAGACGATAAGAGGGAAAGATTATGATGAAAATTAACGGATTTGAGTAAGTAATGAATGAGTAGCAATGAATTTGAGTTTGATCAAAAATGGGGGTTAGGGTTTTGGTTACTTGTTGAGGAAGAAGGTGAGTGGAAAAAGAATGAGGGAGTTAGTGTTATAAAGTGAGTGAGTGGAAAAATATGGGGAAAAAGTCCAAAAGCGGCTTAAGGCGTAACCACACGGAATTTCGAGTAGAGTCCGAATACGAACTCGTATTTGCTAAATTAGACACGGGAAACTAAGTTCTAGACTAAATCTAAAATTACACTAACTAGTATCCGTATAATAATTTTAAAATAAAATAGGGTACATTTGCGGGTGTTACAATCACCCCACCTTTTAAAAAGGTTCGCCTTCGAAACTTGAGCAAAAGAAAGGTACCTTAGTCGAATAGGCTTGGATATTTAATACGCATAGTAGCTTCCGGTTCCCATGTCTCTTCTTCAACATTAGCACATCTCCACAAAACTTTCACTAAAGGCACCACTTTACTTCTCAACTTTTTGTCCTTGCGATCTAGAATGCGGATTGGCTTCTCTTCAAAGGACAAATTCGGTTCGAGCTCGGGAATTTCAGCTTGAAAGACATGACTCGGGTCACTAATATACTGCCTCTATTGAGACATATGGAAGACATCAGGAACATAGTTCAAATTCGGGGGCTAGTCCAACTTGTACGCTACGACACCAATTCTTTTCACAATATCAAAGGGTCCAATGTATTTCGGGCTCAATTTACCCTTTACACCAAACCTTTTAACACCCTTCATCGGAGATACTTTCAAGAACACTTTATCTCCAACTTCAAATTCTAACGGTCTTCTTCGGACATCGGCATGGGATTTTTGTCGGACAAACAGCTTTCATTCAATCACGAATGACCTTCACATGATCAATGGTCTCAACAAGAACATCGGGACTTAAGTCACGAACATCACTCAATTGATTCCAACAAATAGGGCTTCGGCATTTCCTTCCATAGAGAGCTTCATAAGGAGCCATCTTGATCGAGGCATGATAACTATTGTTGTAACAACCCGAAAAGTACCCAATTTGTCTTAAATAAAATAGCTTATGGATACTTTTCAGCAGACTTAAGTTTTTAAAATAGAATTTATTGTTTGGAGTCGTATTTTGAAATTCCGAGTTCGTATTTGGAATTTCTGAGAGATTTCATGAAAAGACCGTTTTTAGTCATCTTTGACTTTTCTTGACTTTTAAGTCATCTTTGACGTTTCTCGACTTTTAAGTCGACTTTGACTTTCGTTGACTTTTTCCCGACTCGCCTTATAAGTTTGAAGACCGAAATTTTATTTAAAAAAATAATATTTTTGATTTATTTTTATAAAGATTTATTAGATTTATCATAATTTAATATAATTATTTTGAATTTATTGGAATTTAAAGAATAACTTTTACGGTTTTAACCGAACGTCATTTAACTATTCCCGAGTCATCGTAAATCCCGAAACAAAATCGAAACTCGACTTTGGCATGAGTCACACGCCCATGTCATCGTTTTCCACTCACAATTAGATATTTTAATTGTTTTGATTAAACTAATAATAATATCTAGATATTTATTAGCTTTATCGATCAGTTAACGAAAATTACGCAAATCGTTTACAAAACTGACCCGATTCTTCTCATTTCACACGGCACTCTTCCCTCTCTTAGACCATGATATTTTCATTTCTTTTGATTACAATAACATAATATCTTGATATTTAATTTAATTAACTTAATATTTAATCAATTACCGTAATATAATTATTTAACGCGAGTCAATTACGTAACAACAATTTCAAAACCCGACATCCATTTTTCCCTATATTTACACGGCTCCCTCAACCCCACTTTACTCACTAACAACTTTTCATTTTACAATAAATCAAATTAAGATCTAAAATATCACTTTCTTTAATCGTTCTTGAGCGTTCTTCGCGTTCTTCATCCGTTCGAGTCGTTCTTGAGCAAAACCTTCATAAAACCTTCATTTCTTAATTAAATCCGTCCTAACTTATATTTCTAGGATCTCCTCTTCGCTCCCCATCTTCCACGTACGGTTTTATTTCAATTCCGACAAAATAGTTTTTCAACACTTTAATTATGGAAATTCATATTTTATGTTCTAATAATGTTTTCTTGTCATTTCTTATAGGGGAAGATTTTGAAGACGAGTTTGGAGACTCGTATATTTTGGGTGAAGATTAGTAGACGGGTTTCTTGGTTTATGCTTCTTAATATTTTGGTGCTAATTGGTTTTGCTAGCTAAGGTAACAATTCCGATTTACTCGACGAAATAATGTCACATAGCCTTAGTAGCTTTTGTTTCTTTTGTTTTTGGTTCATCTTTTGTTGTTGTTCATGTTATTATGATTTATGGATCTTTAGTTAGTAACATGCAAAGTAGTGGTTATTATTATGTTTTATGAATTTATAACATGTTGGTTGTTTTTGACATATTTGAATGATTTAATTATAATCATGATTTTTGTATGGATGGTTGTTAAAATGGTTGTTTGTTAATTAAAACATGTTGGAAATGATTTGGTGTTGGTTGTGGTTTGAACCGGTTAAGGGGCTGTTTAGGGGGCTGGAAACCGGACCCAAACCAGGCCGGTTCAGGCCCGGTCCAGGCCGGTCTGGGTTGGCCATGGTGGGTCCGGGTTTTGGTCTTTGAGTTGTGTCGATGTTTGATTGTTGTGTTGTTGTTTTGACGGGTTTTAATTATGTTAAGCATGCGGGAAATAATTAGAAACGATTTTTAGTAAAATTGATAAAAAGGCCAAAACAGCCCAAAACTAGGCCGTGGGGCCCAGTCCAGGCCCATGTGTGTCTCGGCCCAAAATCACCCCGTGGGTCCCACTTTGGGACCTGTGACGGTTTTTGAGTTATCGTCATTTTATCGTGTTTTGTAATATTTAGCAAGTGGGAAATGTTAACAAGTAAAATATTTAATTAAAAAGGTTTTTCATAAAATTATTATTTCTCACATGTTAGAAATTATAAGACGAAATCGTAGTTTAATTTAATATCCTTTAAGTCAAGCGGGTTTTGGTATAATATAATAATTCACATGTTAGAAGTTAATAAAATAACATGTAATGAATATGTTGACTTTTATGTCTAAGTCTATGTGGTAAAGACTCTGTTTCTAGCCGGTTTGATCAAACGGGTTTGGGCAAACTAAGATCTAGTCAGCCCCGTTTTGACTGATGACCCGTCGCGGGACTCGGGTCGGGGATTTGTCTTCAAGTAAGGTTGTATTTAATTAATGAATTAGCCTTAGTAGATATGAGGCGATATGATATGTGAATATGATTTATATGCAATTAGTCACATGTTAGGATGTTTTCCCGTGACTGTTTTATTATATGGTTGGTGTCGTGTTGACTAAGTACCCATAGAGAATTATGAGTATATGGCGTCTTGACCATTCTAATTCTAAATGAGTAGCTTGGACCATGACATTGATAGGCTCGTACTATCTTTAACGAGCATATGGAGTTCACAGATTGATAGCTTTTGTGTCTCGGCTTGGTGGGTTTATATCCAAGTCGGGGCATGGCTGCCTGATCCGTTTTGGGACTGGAGCCAGCTTAAGTACTAGCCATATCTGCTTAGGGGGTCGCCTAGTAGAGTTTCTCATAGACGGTTATGTCATGGGACGGGGAACGGAATAGCTGTTGTCGCTAGGTCTGATCAGTCTAGGACTAGGATGTTTTCCTACCTTGTGGTATAGCCTCGAGTTACAGAAGTCTTCTATTGACTGTACTAGGAACTTATGCCTGTTTGTAGACGTATTGGTCTTTCATGTTTGTATGATTCGATGAGTTCTAGAAGGTGAGATGCAAGCCGGCTAGGATTGATAGAGTTTGGATTACCGATTGTTAACTGATTCACATGATTACGTGTTGATTAGGGTTTGAGTGTATCATGGCCATGTTACAGGGTAACCTCTGAGCTAGCATACCAGCTTCCCTACCTCTTGTTATATTTTATTATCGGTTTCACATGATAGCTTTCACATGCTAGGTTATTTGTTAGTTAATTGTTTCATAACATGAAAAGCATATCATATATGTTTTCAGTTTTGTATTTCCATATACATTGCTTTTGTTTTCATGTTTAATTAAACTCGACATTTCGTGGCTGGGAGAACTCGGAGTTACTCCCCACTGACTGTGGCTTCCGTGTTTATATTTAATGCGGTTGGCAGGTTTGTGAATGCATATTTGGGTACATTGACGAGCTAGCGAGCGAAGTATTTACCTTGGACCTATATTCGGTTCTTAGATTGTATATTATTATACACTCTTTTATTTCCGTATTTATACGGGAGATATGTCTCCCGTCTTGTATAATTATTATGTATAATATTATTTCCGTTTTGTAATGACCCTTTTTATTTATGACACCTTCGTTATGTATTATTATCTTTTATTGTATTTAAATAATTTTTTTTTTCTTTCCGCAAATTTGAGGGTGTCACAATTGTTGTAATAAAACTTCACCAACGGTAGACTCTTTTCCCAACTAGATTGGAAGTCGAGTGCACAAGCCCTATTAAGTCTTCGAAAGTTTGTGTAGTCCTCTCGGTCTGATCATCGGTGGTGGCATGGAAAGCGGTACTCATCAACAACTTACTACCCATGGCTTCTTGTAAAGCCTTCCAAAATCTCGAACTGAACCTCGGGTCTCGGTCGGATATGATCTCCTTGGGAACACCATGATATCTGACGATCTCATCAACATCGGCTTTTACTAGTCTATCTAAACTTCAAGTCTCTTTGATCGGAATGAATCTGGCACTCTTGGTCAAACGATCAACAATAACCCAAACGGCATCTTTACTTCCGACGGTCCTTGGCAAAGCCATGAAAAAATCCATAGAAATAGATTCCCACTTCCATAGTGGAATATCCAAGGGTTGTAGCAATCCACCGGGCCTCTTGTGTTCGATTTTCACTTGTTGGCAAGTAAGACATCTTCCAACATAGGACACACCATCACTTTTTAAATTCGACCACCAAAATTGTAGCTTCAAGTCTTTATACATCTTATCACCTCCGGGGTGGATAGAGTAAGGACAAAGGTGAGCTTCATCAAGGATTTGCTTCCTCAAGTCAAGAGCATTAGGTACAAACACTCGGTCATGGAGTCGAAGGACACCTTTGTCATCAATCTTGAAGTCTTTGGCTTTTCCTAGTAGAAGCTTGGCTTGAATTGACTTGTAGGTAGGATAATCAACTTGGGTTTCGCGGATTTCGCGTAGAAGAACGGGTTCGGCAACCATGGCACCAACATAATCAAATCCTCGCTCCATGAATTCCAACTTCAACTTTCGAAACTCGGTACAAAGATCATCGGGTAGTACCCACATAGCATTCAAGGCATGAGAAGTTTTCCTAATAAGGGCATCGGCAACAACATTGGCCTTCCCTTCATGGTACAGCAACTCAAAATCATAGTCATTGACCAATTCCAACCATCTTCTTTGTCTCATATTCAACTTCTTTTGAGTAAATATGTACTTTAAACTTTTGTGATCGGTAAATATGTGACAATGAACACCAATAAGATAGTGTATCCACACTTTCAAGGCATGGACCACGGCGGCTAATTCCAGATCATGAGTAGGGTAGTTCACTTCATGAACTCTCAACTGTCTCGAGGCATAAGCAAACACTTTCCTATTTTACATAAGTACACAACCCAATCCCATCTTGGAAGCATCATAATAGACATCAAAGTCTACACCATCTTCAGGTAAGGTCAACACCGGGGCGTTAGTCAACCTTTTCTTTAATTCTTGAAAAGCGGCTTCACAAGCTTCATTCCATACGAACTTGGTTTCCCTCTTCAATAATTGAGTCATCGGTCTAGCAAGCTTTGAGAAATCTTTGACAAATTGACGGTAGTAACCAGCTAAACCAAGAAAACTTCGGACTTCATTAACATCGGTTGGAGCTTTCCAATCCACCACAACTTCAATCTTAGAAGGGTCTACCATCACACCTTCTTTAGAAATTACATGTCCAAGAAAGGACACCTTAGGTAACCAAAATTCACACTTGGAGAATTTGGCAAACCACTTTTGACGACGAAGGACACTCAAAATGGTCTTAAAACGAATAACATGCTCTTCTTTGGTCTTGGAGAAAATAAGGATGTCGTCGATGAACACCACTTCACACTTGTCAAGATACTCACTAAAAGTACGGTTCATTTGATCCATGAAAATAGCGGGAGCATTGATCAATCCAAATGGCATCACCTTGAACTCAAAGTGACCATATCTTGTACTAAAAGCGGTCTTCGGTATATCGGCATCACGAACGGGAATTTGGTGGTATCCGGATCTTAAATCAATCTTGGAAAAAGTAGAAACACCCTTTAGTTGATCGAAGAAATCTTCAATTCTTGGCGAAGGATACTTGTTCTTGATTGTAATTCGGTTCAACTCACGGTAGTCAATACAAAGTCTCAAGGAACCATCCTTCTTCTTCACAAAGAGAACGGGAGCACCCCAAGGCGAGGCACTCGGTCGAATGAAACCTTTTTCAATCATTTCATCAAGTTGCTTGCTTAACTCTTTCAACTCGGTTGGAGCCATGCGGTAAGGAGCTTTAGCTATGGGTCCGGATCCGGGCACAAGATCAATGGAAAACTCAACATAACGCTCGGGAGGGATCCCGGGCAAGTCTTCGGGGAATACATCAACAAAGTCACGTACTATAGGTACATCTTCAATCTTTGGTAAGGAGGTAGTTGTAGAAGTCACAATACACAAGAACGCTTGGTGACCCTTTCTTACCATACTCACCAACTTCATTGCGGAAATCAATTTCACACCCATTCGGGAATGAGATCCCTTATAGGTTATTCTAACTCCTAAAGGACTCTTTAAATAAATCTTTTGATCTCTACACTCGAATCTAGCATGGTACAACGCTAACCAATCTATACCTAGGATTACATCAAACTCTCCTAGAGGAAACTTAAGGAGATTAGCGGGAAAGATAGTCCCCGCAATAGAGATAGAGACATTAGGGTAAAGAGTAGAACATGAGATAATTTCTTTGGATGGTAAGGATATGGGAGTATCCTCACTAGAAGTAGACTCGATAGTTAAATTATCAACATAAGTTGAAGACACAAAGGACATAGATGCTCTGGTATCAAATAGAATAAGACACGGTTGCTCTAAGATTGAGAACATACTCGTAATTATCTCTGGATGAGCATCGGCTTCAGCTCGGCTTAGAACAAAGATAGATCCCTTGGGTTTGGCAATTGGAGGGGGCAACTTCTGATCGCGGCAATCATCATAACGGTGACCAGTCTTCTGGCAAAAGAAGGAAACATAAGGTCGGTTGAAGCATCCTACACCGGGGTGGTGTGGTTGTCTACAACGGTTACATAAGCGACCTTGAGCTTTAGCTTGAGCTTGAGGGGGAGCATAAGGCCTATGAGCCACATTAGAAGTAGCTCGGGGCGAGAAAGGAGCCCTTCCATTTGCATTTGTGGGAGGGTTGAATCTCCGCTTGTTGGCATAGGCATTGAAAGACGAGGGAGTAAACGACCTTTTCCCATAGAAGTTTGGCCTAGGTGCGAAGGAAGGAGGGGGACTCTTCAACATTGCTTCATCCTTGATGGTCTTCATGGAGTTCTCGGCCCAAAGCGCATCATCATACAATTCTCCAAAAGAGGTAGAATTTATCCTTACTTTGCTTTGGAGCAAATCACTAAGCTTATTACGATAGTAAAAAGCTCGGTTTTCATCATCCTTGATGAGTCTTGGTGCAAAGTGAGCAAGCTTGTTCAATTGAGTGGTGAATTCTTGAGCCGTCAAGGTACCTTGCTTGAAATCAATGAACTCTTTGATTCTTTGTTGTTTGAGCTCCTTGGGGTAAAATCGGTCCTTAACAAGAGCCTTGAAACATTCCCAATTGAAATTAACTTCAAGAGTAGCGGTGGGATTAGTAATCTCCCACCAGTTGTCGGCTTCCCTTACAAGAAAGTGCTTAGCAATCCTCACTTTGTCTTCTTCAAGGACTTGGTACAAGTCGAATTGTTTTCTATCTCCCGAAACCACTCCGAGAGCTCGGAAGGGTCCAGTTCTCCACCATACGGCATGATCTTGCTCCTAGCAATTTGGCTAGCCACCCAAGCATAGCCTCCTTGGTGATGGTCTTCTCTAAGAGGAGGGGCTTGGTTAACTTGAGCATTGGCCGCATCTTGTTGATTGCATAGGACTTGAGTAAGAGCCTCTAGAATGACATTCTCTACAAGTCGAGGTCTAACCATCTCCATAAGAGACAAAAACAAATCAAGGTTAATCCTAACACTTAGCATAAACAAAGAGACTACCAAGTAAAGTCCTTAATTTCTACCCATCTCTCATTTATTATTTCAAGGTCGAGTAATTTAAGTTTAGGGTTCAGATGTGTGCGTCGGGAGCGTCATAGGCTGTGATACCAACTGTGACAACCCTCGCGATAGCGAAAATAAAACATAACAAGCATGCAATTTATTTAGCGGAAACTACGATATTTTTGAAACTTTTTACATGCCAAAAAAAGAGTACGAGGAATGTCGAATAAATACAAACTTAAAGTATAACAATACTACAAAGAGACGTAGTCTCTCAAAACGTGATCAAACATAAAGATTGTTTAGCAAACTAGCTAAGAACGTCAATAGGTGAATCGTCAAATCCAACGCCCGCTAGCTCACACCCGAACCCAAAAACAAGCAAAATCCAGCCAAGCAACATGTTCAATCATGAAACATGAACGCCACAGTCAGTGGGGAGTAACTCCAGGTTCTCCCAGCCATATCACAAATAACATACTTAAACGGTAATAGAAAAGTAGAGGCATACATACATATATATATATATATATATATATATATATATATACACATGTGAATTACGAGAAGGATAAATAGACATTTCAATATATAAAGATATAGGCGCATGAAGTACAAAACTGTACGTAAGCATCAGATTATAGACAAACTTGGGGAAAACACCCTTAGGCAACTACATACTCACTAGAGCTTACATCTCACCGTTAGTGGCATATACTTGATAAGATACAGACTCGATATATATACCACGCCAAGTCATCCAACGGTCACAAATAATCAACATATAATCATCCATCCAACCATACGAATATGGTAACATAATCTCTCACGGTTAATGACACGCACTAGCACCATGTACATAGCAAGTATGATCAATACACGTACACAAGATAAACATTTCCCTAAACCATACACGATAAACATTTCGTATATGTAGACTCATTTCCTCCCGGTAGGACGACGATAATAATACGATCCTAGTCTAAACCTGGCCAAACTCTCGGAATAAACATGTTCCGATTAGACATGTGATACACATTTCGCATCCAAGACTCGGTCAAACACAGAAGCCGAGTACCCCAAATTCGGCCAACCTTCACGAAAGAGGCGGAAAGAGCACAAGCATCATAATCAAGCGGTACGCTACATGCAATGACACCACCTTGCAAAGATACGACATTTGGCGGCCGGGTCGATCAACGCATATCGTTCGCCTCCCAACAACGTCGTCATATCTCCACTAAAACATGCATACAAGCATTCGGGATACATCTCCTTGTTCCGACATTCCACTCTAACGAACAAGGAGGTATTGCCGGGGAATGAGAGTTCAAAGCACTTAACAATTAGTGCTCAAGTCAAAACTTAGGTAAAACCGACTCAAAAGGGAACATATCAAAAACCGTCACAAAACATGCAACATAAGCGAATGGGATATCATATTCTAAACATGAATATTTAATGCTATTACATAAATTTATACAATAAACGAAGCATACAAACTATTATAAATGAGAGTATAAGAAAAGAAATGAAGAAATGATCACAGGGGGTGCCAGCTGGTCAAGGGACCGGCTGCCGGCTGGCACTTCCCCAACAAGCGTAAAACATTGAAAATACAGGGGAGTCCCAGCCGGTCGGCCGACTGGGGATTACACAACACCAACTTTTCTCAAAAATGTCAGCCATGTTCCCAACCGGTCGGCTGACCGGTAGGCCGGTCGGCCGGCTACGACCACATTCACACGTAAATCACTACACTTCACCAATAATATTCTTTAATCATCAATAACTATCATCAACTATTAACAATCATCAACAATTATCCACAAACAACAACCATCATCAACAAACACAAATTCTATGAATACTCATCCTATTCCAAATACATTTACTAACATCAAAAACACAATAAATCAAGTATTGATATCGAGTAACCCTTCACCGCTACCTTTTTGCGTCTTCAATCGACGTTTAGGTCCTCCTCCACGAGGTTGTAATCTTTGTCGGGGTCTTGAAGGTCTCCACCTACAAAAAGACAACAAAATATTAATATAATTCACCTTTGAGAAAGGCGGATAAATTGAAAGTGAGAAACACGGTAATTTTATTACCACAAAAGGTAGAGGACGATAAGAGGGAAATATTATGATGAAAATTAACGGATTTGAGTAAGTAATGAATGAGTAGTGATGAATTTGAGTTTAATAAAAAATGGGGGTTAGGGTTTTGGTTACTTGGTGAGGAAGAAGGTGAGTGGAAAAAGAATGAGGGAGTTAGGGTTATAAAGTGAGTGAGTATAAAAATATGGGGAAAAGCCCAAATGCGGCTTAAGGCGTAACTCACACGGAATTTCGAGTAGAGTCCGAATACGAACTCGGATTTGCTAAATTAGACACGGGAAACTAAGTTCTAGACTAAGTTTAAAATTACGCTAACTAGTATCTGTATAATATTTTTAAAATAAAATAGGGTACATTTGCGGGTGTTACAGAGACGGGATGACCCTTGTGTCTCATTTAGTTGAGAGACGTGAATTCCATATGCTATTGTGTTTAATAATGTCACGAGGATCTCATTTTCATTTTCCATTTTATCGCTCTTGACCAAGCTAGTAGTAGATGGGACTCGAAATTTTCATTAGACTTGCACCGGTAAGAGGCGAACACTTTTCCATGCTTTATGATACTAGTGGCTTATAAGGATCATGCATTCATTTAGACGGTTTTCCTCATAGATATTTTCGTCACATGGATGAGGCGTGTGATTATTATTTTGGTAGATGCATTCTTGTCATGGCCCTACATGCTTATCATTTGGATGTATCGCAAATTTTCCGCAAGCCCTCACTTGCCTTGCAAGGGAGTACATACCCCATTGTATTTCGTTGTGAGTTGAAGGGACGGAGAAGGCCCGTTAATTGCCTTTCATCGGATTTTAGTAGTTTAGTTTAGCTTATTCAAATAAGGGTCTTGTTTTTGCTCACTTACTTACTCGGGGACGAGTAATCTTTAAGTGTGGGGAGGTTTGATATATGATTATTTTAGACTGTTTCCTCTCTTTATTCTCTTATGTTTCGGCGTATTTAGTTTAGCTTAGCGTCGGTTTTATCGTATTTTGGCCCTCATCCCGTGTACTGTCATACTATCTAATTCTGTCTCAATTCATAGGAAATATGTCAAGACAAGGACGAGACGGGATGATAACCAAGAAACTGTCACAAAAAAAACACACAAGAAGAAAAGAAGAAAGAGGAAGGAAGAGGAGGCGCTAGCCGATGGTGCCACCGGCAGCCGGCCCACCGGCTTGGCCACTTACCCCCCCAGTTTTTGACCAAAAAAGGAAGGGTGAAGCAGCGAGCCCCAGCCGACCAGGCCACCGGCGGCCAGTCAGACCGGCTGGTGAGACGACAAGATTGGGAGATGTTGAAAAAGATGGAGGAAACTCAGGTGGTGCCAGCCGCCCAAGCCCACCGGCAGCCGGGCGGACCGACTGGAACACCCACCCTTGAAGCGACGTCAAAATAGAAGAGAAAGAAAGTGGAAGAAAATTCAGGGGGCGCCAGCCGGTCCAGGCCATCGGCGGACGGCTGACCCCCCTTGTCCGCAAATTTGTTTCCTTTCTTTCTTTTCTTCTTTTGACCCCTAATACTACCAGCCTATAAATACCCCTCTCCTAATTCACCCTAGACACACAACCCTAGACACAATAACCCTAGTAATTAATAAGGAATATCTCCCTAATTAGTACTCTAATCTCTCTTAATTAGTGATAATTACTCAATTTCCTAGTTAGTTATTCTTAGATCTAGTCTTTCTCTTAGTTACTAGTGAAGATTTGAGTTGTAATTTGAACACAAGAGAAGACTCTTATTTGATTATTAATCCAAGTTTCAATCATTCTAACAAGTTTGGTACAATTTCTCATCTAAATTTCATTAATTGTCTTCTAATTACTTGTTCTTGTTTATTTATCTAGTTTTCATGTTGAATATGTCTTCTCTTGTTTATTTCATATCAAAGTATCCATCTTTAATGTCTTCCTCTATTAGTATGAGTGAGTAGTGTATTGCTAGGGTAAGATGGGGGATTTAGTGTAGGTTTGTGGGTCGATTATGGCAATTGGGCATAAAGATTGAGTCTTTTGGTAGTCTACTTGTTTTGTGCACACAAGGTGTTTGTTGGAATGCTTGAATGAGTAATTTGAGTCTTTCCCATGTTTTATTACTAGTTTGAGTGAGATCTTAGACTTGTATTGTTGTTGTGTGTGTGTTGGATGTTTAGGGGGAGGTTAGGGCGAGAACCCAATCGAACCTTAGACTAGGGCCCGTCTCGCATCGAGAGGTGAAGGCTTGTCTTTTAATTTGTCTTACACCGAGAGGTGGAGACATGTTTAGACTCATCTTTAGACTAGTCCTAACCCCCACCATAATTGACCTATACTTGCATTGATGAACCCATCCACCCTAGTTCCTTTTAATTATTGCTTTATATCGCATATTTGCCTTCTTGTTACTCTTGTTTAGCATTAGTCACCTCCAATTTGCTTCTAGCTAGAATTAAACTAGAATCCGACCAACTTACCTTAGAGCCTTAATCACCGTCCTTGTGGATCAACCTCGACTACCGCTACTACATTAGTAGTTGAGTTTATAAGTTTTGTTTAACCGGGGGAGGGCGACTAACCCCGACGTCAACTAGATATATGACCTAGTCTTTTATGCCACACGAAGTAAGATTCATTTTGGGATGACTTACGTCTTGTTTCCTTTTTATGCAAGGTGAGGCAAATTTCGGCATCATTATGTTGAAGATGAAGTTTGTAAAAACCATCAATTAATATTCCACAACCAATAAGGCTGGAATTTTAAAACAAACTGAAATTTTTATTGCCTATTTCAAATGAATATCCAAACTTATAAAGTGTGCTTACAGAAATCAAATTACGAGAATTAGACGGAACGTAAAGAGTTTGACATAAGTCTAATTGGTAAGCGCTATCTAAAATTAGACGAAAAGTTCCAATAGCTTTAACTAAAGCTTTGTCTTTATTTCCCATAAAAATAAAATTCTCACTTGAATTTGTGGTTTGGATCGTAAGGAATCCCTGCATAGAATTTGAAACATGAACATTAGCACCGGTGTCAATCCACCAAGTAGAAGATCAAACAGTAGTAAGATTTGATTCGAAATAACTTACGAAACCCATTGGGTTACCTTTCTTTTCAAACCATGCTTTGCGTTTAACACAATCAGCCTGGAAATGTCCAGGTATCTTGCAAAATTTGCACACATCATCTTTCTTTTTCTTCTTTAATGGTTGATTAGCATCATCAGATTTAGGTGCTGCTCTTTTACGGGATGGATTATTCTTTTTCCCAACACCTTGAACGAAATGAGCAACTTTCATACCTTGCGAGCCTTGTCTAGACTCCTCTTGAACCAATTTATTAGTTAATTCATTTAGACTCTACTTTTCTGTAATAGTGTTGTAATGAATTTTAAATGGTTCATACTAAGGAGGTAAGCTAGTTAAAATGAATTGGACTAGAAAAGCATCATTCATAGTCAATCCCAAATTCTTAATTTTGGCCGAAAGATTAATCATTTCAATTACATGAGCACTCATTGTACGAGATTTTGTAACCATGATCTGCCATAAATTTCCCAACAAGGGATTTGTCTGCAGTCTTAAACCGATCTTCAATGGCTTGCAAGTATTCTTTTGCACTCTCGGTTTTAGGTAGGGATGTCTTGATGTTCGTGTTAATTACCATTCGCATAAACATCATGCTAAGCCTGTTAGAACGTTCCCAATCAAGGTGAAGTTTATTTTGCTCAACAGTACTTTCATCAGTTAATGGTGCAGGCTTTTCTTTAAGAAGAGCCATGTCCAGTTCAAGTACTCCTAAGGAAAATTCAACTTGCTCTTTCCATTCTGAGTAGTTGGTTCCATTAAGTTTGATTATAGACGTAGCATATGAATTAAGGGTTGACGATACATTAACTGCAAACGGGATACAACAATTTTAGTCATAGATAACACATACAATTAACATAAATTATAATTTTAGGTTCTCTCGTGGGTAGTCACCTAATATTATATTTAACTTGATATCGTTTAATGGTCATTAATAATAATAATAATTACTATAATAGGATAATTCTTCTTCATTATCAGTCAAATATATAAATACTATTTCTCTGTGGACAAATACTGTCTATTCTTGAATTTGACCAATATATATTCTCTTAAGTCGAGAGAAAAATATATAATTAATAATTTAATATGTAACATTACAATTTCTCACAAAGTTAGCCATTAGAAAACAAAAGTATATTATGTGATTTCTTAAAAGAAATAGTTATGTCGCATAATATACTAATACATTAAAGGTACATCATGATAATGTCATAAAAATTCATGTTAACGTAAATATTAGATTTATAAATTTCTATGTCAAAAATTACGATAACAAAAAAATAGTTACAATGACATATAAAATAATAATCATAAATAGATGTAAGATTAATAATATTCAACAATATTTTAATTTTAGTGAAAACGCGCGTAATCTAGCTAATAGCCATTTGAATATTATTAATACAATCACTATAATAAAGTCGTTTTCATACTTCAAATTGCGGAATTTAAATGATCATATGTTAACAAAATAGAGTTTATAATGGATCTATTATGCATAGTATATAAAATTATATAAATCCTTTTAATGGATAATCATGCATTCTAAACATTGCTCTGGTACCAGATGTTAAATAATTTAAGTCATAACATGAACCCTAAGATCTGGAATTACATGATTATCACAAATGTAATTCTATTGTTAATCATATTAGAACAAACCTCCGGACAACATGATGATAAACTTTGTTGGATAATAAAATCTTAATAGAGAAATGAGATTTCTCTCCCTTTGCCTATAAACCTTAATGTATGTGTTTGTATGTTTTTGTGGATGATCTTTGTGATGGACAAAGCTCACTATTTATAGGTAAGGAGAGGACCAAATTTCATAACTTATAAGCATAACATTAACCTTCCATCAAGGCTAATAAAACATGAAACTTACTCTTGAATGTATAACCCTTTATGTTACTAGCAAATTAATATGAAACATATGTTTGGAGTTGTAACATGTTCATCATTTTATTACTTAGTAGTAAAAGAAACAACTCTCTTACTAATGACCATAAACATGAGTAAGACTATAACATCTTATGTTATGAATAGATAGATTTTTGTTACATCAACAGCTACGACAAGTATGAAATGGAAGGAGGGAGTAACGGTCAGGCAAGTGTGGTGAAGGTAAGTGCACATGCATGTGATGTAACAAAGTAAGGTAGCCATCATTCATACCAATCACACTATCTCTACAACCATGTAGCCTAAGCAACAAAAAAAATAGCATCGAGTTTATAAACATTAGAACCACAAGCCTATGTTCACATTGTCATGTGCTTTTTGTCAATAAATTAAACTTCGTGTTTGGATCTAAAGAGAACATGCAAACAATATTAATGAGATTTCTATGTAGGATGTCCTTAGCTTCAACCCATAAAGGTAAAAAAAATGTTGTCCGCAAATTAGAAGTATATATAAAGCCTCTAAAACAATGTAGATTTACACGGCTGCAAAGAGATGACATAACCTAAGCATATGATATAACCTATTAGCCAACCTGAAGAATCCTCTTTCAAACTGGAGTTTGGACTATCAATTGAAATTCAAACTAACATTTAACTATTATCTCTCTGAAATGAACGAGCCGATATATCCTGGTAAAACTCTTAATTATTAGTTGTTCAAAGGTTACTCGCCAACATCTGCCTTAGTTCTGTTGAATCACGCTAAACTAAAATGATGAACAAAGGAGAAAAAGGGGTATGAGTAGCGTTTAGAGCAAAACCCTTGATCGAAAAATATGGCCTGATCTAAGATTTAAGAATCAGCGAGTGTAGAGAACAGGGACCCCGGAGAATAAATCCAAATAAAACAAATCGATGAGAAACGCTGAGGTACGTAAGATTGAGTCTGAAAAATAAATTACCATGTCAGGATAAAGATGAGCACAATAGCGTGAGTTAGAAGCAAATCGGGCATGCGAATGAGGTGCAGCTCAAATGTGAAGGCCACTATAGGAGGCGGAGATTGTAAAATTCAACAGATTATTTTAGCAGATAATGGAAGACATGAAAGATGAAACACAGCTTGTATATCGCATCAATTAGCATCCCACACTGTCAGCAACCACGGAAAAGAAGGCTCCAACCTTTGCAACAAGAAACAAGAAAGGATACTGATTTTAAAAAGTGTATGTTACATTAATATGGAACCAATAATAGTATATGTAGTTAGATCATGAAATGTGTATAGTAGATAATTCCACAATGAATTGTAGAAATTGAGCTCCAAATCCAATACAAGATGAAACCCAACAAATAATAGCGTGGCGTATTTCAATTTAAATTTAGAACTATTAAATAAAAAATAATTTAAACGTCTATACCTAAATGATGTAAACAATCTGTATAAATCCTGTTATTCTACCCATTTTTTAAAATCCATGTTAAAAAAAACTGAGCTATACACCACAGACCCCACACACCTATCAAGTCATAAAGTTTGGTACGACAAGAATCAAGGAGTTGAAAAAATGAAAACATCAAATTACACCGGTGTATATGGACCCACAGGATTTTCCGGTAGTATCACTGATCGGGTCGTCGCGTAGCCTAATCAAAGATAAATAACCCAGACTAGGCTAACAACAAATTAATGTAATTACGGAAGTAAGGGGTCGATCTCGGGGAGACGGGAGATACTTGTGAATAGTTATGGTTAGAACTCTACCTTGGACGATTGGCAAATGTTTGTCACTAATTACTAAATAATAACAATGAAATAAAGAAAAGAATGTAGGGAAGTAGGTTCACACATGTAGATTAACATATTGATGAAATTGGATTTAGCATATGCAAATAATTCATTGTGAGTTCGTAAGAATGATGTGTTCATTACAATCATAGATCAGATGGTCTAGCAGGCTTTTAGGCGATTTACTAGGTCTTAATCTACCATGTCATGCTTTGTCTATTCAATCCACGTATCTCTACCTTAGAAAAGAATTCCACACTAGTCAAATGATTTTGGCCAAAAATCGATAACTATCGTTACAATCCAAACATGCATAGACACAACGTTTTAAAGGCACAATTTCTTTCATCCAATTATCATCTTTTAATTAATCTAACATGGCTATCCTACACCCTAGAAAGGTGACTACTTATGCATGATTAACAATGAAAAGGAAACTAAGATTATAAAACTAAGAATGATAAACATGATAAAGGAAATACTAAAAGAAAATGAAACTATAATGTAAAGACGAGAATAAAGATTACCGAAAAGGATGAGCAAAGATTGAAATGGAATAAGAACTTGAATAGGAAATGCAAACCCGGAAACTTGAATTCCAATTACAACTAGAACAACTACAATTGAAGAAAACTTAGAACTAGACTAAACTAAACTAGAGAAAACTAAAACTAAACTAAACTAAGAAAGAAGAAGAACTAAACTAAAGAGAAATGTAAGAAGAGAAGAGATGTTGTGTGAAGAGATGGATTATGATATGAGGGCTAGAGCATCTATTTATAGTATTAGGGTTTCGTGGAGAAGAGGTCGGGCATTAAACACATAGGTCAAAAATAGGATGAAGGAGCCGCAATGCTCGAAGCAGCACACATACCCGATCGGGTACACACTTACCCGATCGGGTAAGTTGTCATCTAGAAGCTCTTGACTGTCCTTTCATCTCCCTTTGCTTTGACTTGACTTCCAACATCCCCCTTGACCTTTTGAGTCGGGTTTGTTGATAGGGTTTCATGTAAAGCGATGATTGCTTCCGCCTAATTGATTGATCTTCCGACAACTACGAAACCGTCCTTGCTTCTTCTCTCTTTCGAATTAGTGAACCTTCTTGAAATGCCTTTCACTTGGTCAAGCTTGCATCTTCAAATCGTCGGGTTCTAGGCAAATGCTCGGAAATATAGAAAAAGGGCGTAGAAACGTCACTTTCCCTACAAAACAGGTTAGAACATAGGAATTCGCCTAGAAGACGATATTAGCTCATAAAGTGGCTTAACAAAGCACAAATGACATACAAAACCGAGCTAAATTGGGGGTTAAAACCATACAAATATTCACTTATCAAACTCCCCCAAGCTAAACCTTTGCTTGTCCTCAAGCAAACATAACAAACAATACCAGGACAAGGTTGCAAGCATTGGCTACTACACCATCAAGAAACAAATCTCAACATAAAGCTTTGGAAACATAATGAATCATAACCCAAAAACAACGTGGGCAAAAATGATACATAAACATGGCTGAGATTTACATAACGGCGTAGCACAAAGAATTTCGCTATAGAATTTTCGGCTCTTGCATGATCTTTTGACAAATGGACTCTCATGGCACACTCGAACACTCATTGCATGTAAAAGGTGTTTTCTTTATGTGTAAATGTTTTTGAGACACTCACCTATCTACGACTTATGAAAATGTGTCCGCAGTCTAATATGGTAAACAATTCAAAACGCAAGTCAAAGATCACAATGCACAGAGAAAAGAAGCAGAAACAATGAAGAAGGCTTTGGGAAATGGGTGAAAGGTGGACAAATAGTTATGGTCATGTGAAGGTTAGAATGAGCTAGCAACTGACCAATAATAAATCCAAACTTTCGATCAATTTCCCAGAAGACGAAGCCCAAAAGCAACAAATTGGCTTATTACACACGAAACACAAGGGTAAACTCCTTTTGAATATTGACATTTTTAGGAGATACTCATAACTTCTTTTCTTATTTCTTTTTCTTTCTTTTTCTTTGATTTTTCTATTTTTCTATTCTTTTCTTTTTTTTTTCTTCTTTTTTTTCCTTCTCTGAACACAACTTCGCTTCTTGAACTTTTTCGTTTTCCCAATTCACTTTGACAGATAAGAACAAATCTTCTCAAAAGAGCACCCACACACCATAGTCTAGCTACTAGCTCAAAAGGTAGGCAGTTTTTATCTGTAGCTATTATTTTTGTGACGCATTTGTATGAAGGGGCTAATTTTGAGGGACAAAATAAAGTGAAAAAGGCTTCAAATCTTAGTGATTCATGAATGCAATGCTTATAGAAATGAAATGAGAACCATACTTATGCGTTTTAACATGACACACATCACAAGGAGAACTACACACACCTAGATGAGACTGGGTATGGATGTACCAGTCTAAGAAGGTTCTACCTTACAATATATGTAGTTTGCCAAATGTCAAGATCAAGCGTACTCATCTATAGATTCATTCCATGCCTACTGTGTACAAGACTTCCCCATGTATGCAAAATTCAATAAATATTGAATCATTATCTTTTGAAAGCTCTAAGTTTGGGAAATGTAACATGATAGCATAGTAAACAAGCAAGAAAAGCATGAAAAGCATTCAATTGTGTTCAGAAATTTTTTAAATTTTCTCAAAAATCTTCTCTTTCTTTTATTCAAAATTTGAAAAATGATAAACTAAAATGCAAAAAGGGAAAATTCAATCCCTCCCCCAACCTAAACATCACATTGTCCTCAATGTGAGCCCAAAGACAAAATATGCAATGAGATGCTTAATGGGGAAAAGGAAAAATGAAAGAAGAGTGAAGCTTACTAGTCAGCGCGGACTCCCCCAAGCTAGTCTTTTGGACTTGACAAGGAAGGTCTCTATAGATGCTTCAAAAACTCTTTCATCTGCAAAATAAATCCTAACAACGAAAAAGGGAATACAAAAATAAAAATGCAAAAAGAAAAGGAACACGGGTTGCCTCCCGAGAAGTGCAATTTAAATGTCTTGCTAGACTCTTTATTAATGAAAATCAGTCTTTGTGCCTTAAAAAGCATGTCAATGCCCTTAGAAGTCGATCATATACCTGCGCATGAGCTATACAAAAACATATGTAAGCAATTGACAAGATATAGGCATGAAATATTGAAGGTAATAATTGATATATCTTATCATTGTGCGCATGACAAACTTCATAGATGACCACTGAACTGCTCCACTCGTCAATGAGAGATGGAGTGAAATGTTGAAGATCATGGAACAAACAATTAGTTCCCAAAATATCATTAGTGGACTCTAATTGGGGGTAGGGTGAATCAAAGGATTGGGAATCAAAAACGGGTGGTTGATCCCACTTTATTTCAAGGCTAGGTTCACAAAACCCATTATCATTTTCAAATAAAGCTGGAATATCCTTAGCGAAGGGATTTTCAAAGAAATCTGATGACTCGATCAACCACTCTCCATTGGAGTCACAAATGGGCTTAACAACATCCTTGTCTAAAGTCTCGACTACCATATGGTCAATATCAATAATGGGGGTCTCAAAATTGTCAAATGGAACGACACTAGAGTGACTTTCAATAGAAAAGGTTGGACCATCATCATCGTCATCTATTAATTCATATGATTGGGGAGAATTAGACTCACATGGGGGACATGAAAAAGCAAAGGAGAAAATAGACTCACATGGGGGGGCTGAAAAAGCATAAGGAAAATTGATTGGCTTACAAATTTTAAACGTGGGTTCTTCCTTTTGCCCTTTGAGTATTTGAAGTTGAGCCCTGATTTCATTGATTTGCTCTTGGATTCTCAACCGCCGGTGCGTTTCATCCAGAGATTGGGATGCCATAAAGTCCAAGAAAATCCAAAGTTCCTTTCCTCTCTTTTGATAAAAACTTCCAGCACTCAATTGCATAGCCAGGCTACGACACTTAATGAGCATTCCATGAATCACGATATTCCTCATATAGGTCTCATCAAGGGTATACCCAAGAGAGATAATATGGTTAGAATAGCTATAAAATCGGTCGAGGTATTCATGGAAAGGCTCATTCTCGCATTGTGGTGGTTGGAAATAGATAGTCATTGAGAGAAAATAAAGTAATCCCTTTGAAAGAAAATATTCCTATTACCTGAAAAGAGTCACTATACTACAAGGAAAAGGTGAGAAAAATCTCAAGGAACAAGTGTTCCTCGAGACAAAAGAAAAGAAAAAAAAGAAAAAGACAAGGTAAAACTCTACTAATCACAAATAAACAAAACCGTGCTTCCCGGCAACAGCGCCAAAATTTGACAGGGTTGTCGCGTACCCTAATCAAAGATAAATTACCCAGACTAGGCTAACAACAAATTAATGTAATTAGGGAAGTAAGGGGTCAATCTCGGGGAGACGGGAGATACTTGTGAATAGTTATGGTTAGAACTCTACCTTGGACGATTGGCAAATGTTTGTCACTAATTACTAAATAATAACAATGCAATAAAGAAAAGAATCTAGGGAAGTAGGTTCACACATGTAGATTGACATATTGATGAAATTGGATTTGGAACATGCAAATAATTCATTGTGAGTTCGTAAGAATGATGTGTTCATTACAATCATAGATCAGATGGTCTAGCAGGATTTTAGGCGATTTACTAGGTCTTAATCCACCATGTCATGCTTTGTCTATTCAATTCCTGTATATCTACCTTGGAAAAGAATTCCACACTAGTCAAATGATTTTGGCCAAAAATCGATAACTATCGTTACAATCCAAACATGCATAGACACAACGTTTTAAAGGCACAATTTTTTTTATCCAATTATCATCTTTTAATTAATCTAACATGGCTATCCTACACCCTAGAAGGGTGACTACTTATGCATGATTAACAATGAAAAGGAAACTAAGATTATAAAACTAAGAATGATAAACATGATAAAGGAAATACTAAAGGAAAATGAAACTATAATGTAAAGACGAGAATAAAGATTACCGAAAAGGATGAGCAAAGATTGAAATGGAATAAGAACTTGAATAGGAAATGCAAACCCGGAAACTTGAATTCCAATTACAACTAGAACAACTACAATTGAAGAAAACTTAGAACTAGACTAAACTAAACTAGAGAAAACTAAAACTAAACTAAACTAAGAAAGAAGAAGAACTAAACTAAAGAGAAATGTAAGAAGAGAAGAGATGTTGTGTGAAGAGATGGATGATATGATATGAGGGCTAGAGCATCTATTTATAGTATTAGGGTTTCGTGGAGAAGAGGTCGGGCATTAAACACATAGGTCAAAAATAGGATGAAGGAGCCGCAATGCTCGAAGCAGCACACATACCCGATCGGGTACACACTTACCCGATCGGGTAAGTTGTCATCTAGAAGCTCTTGACTGTCCTTTCATCTCCCTTTGCTTTGACTTGACTTCCAACATCCCCCTTGACCTTTTGAGTCGGGTTTGTTGATAGGGTTTGATGTAAAGCGATGATTGCTTCCGCCTAATTGATTGATCTTCCGACAACTACGAAACCGTCCTTGCTTCTTCTCTCTTTCGAATTAGTGAACCTTCTTGAAATGCCTTTCACTTGGTCAAGCTTGCATCTTCAAATCGTCGGGTTCTAGGCAAATGCTCGGAAATATAGAAAAAGGGCATAGAAACGTCACTTTCCCTACAAAACAGGTTAGAACACAGGAATTCGCCTAGAAGACGATATTAGCTCATAAAGTGGCTTAACAAAGCACAAATGACATACAAAACCGAGCTAAACTGGAGGTTAAAACCATACAAATATTCACTTATCAATCACCAAATCTGGCGCTAAAGCGGTGGTCAAACCATCTAATCTAAAATAAGGCGCAACATTTACATCATGTTAACTTTCCATCAAACACGACCCCAATTATTGTGTGCCAAGGGACATACAGCTTTACATCAGATTAATATCACCGTAGAAAAGGCTTCACGGTCAATGATTTCAAAAAAAGGGATTTAAATTAATAGATTAAGGAAATGAAGAAAGAGGTTACCTATTAAACATGGTGTCAAGCTATACCATGCCTGAAGAAAATGGTGGCTGTAAGTGGTCGTAACCTCGCTTAGAACCCGAACCCACTGTTCTACTTGATGTCACTGAAAACAAAACTCATGTAGGTGTTAGATTACAAGACTGAAAATAGAAAGACTAAGGTTAACTTATAGTGTACCATGTCAGGGGTAAGATAAAGAAACCATAAAAGGCAGCCAACAAGCAGAAACACTCACCGTAAACTGGACGAAACAGCCCGAAAGTTAAAAAATTTCATAAAAAAACGAAGTAAAGAATGCACAACAAATAATACCGATTCATTCTATGAATCAGTTGAGTGTTGCTCTTAACAATTTCCATAAGCAGTCAATCGTAAAACAGTTAGCAGCGGTAACCACAAAAGTTGTTGCAGTCGTACTATTCTGAAGATGGCAAAATAAGTAATAAAAACCTTAAAATTCAAAAGGGCATGAGAACTGGATGAATGTCTAATCAACCTTTAAAATATACAAAGCACAAGTAGCGGAGTGTAACCCAGAACACGGTCAGCCAAATCTCAGTTAAATATGAAATCCCATTAAACTCATTTCAGGCCTTAAAAGAAATGGCTTGAACTTATTCACATGTCGTAAATAAATCCCCACCTAACATTTCAATTTAAACAAGGGGTTCGCTTATACGTTGGCTTGGAGTCATTGTCCAATCATGTGACAACCCTCGCGAAAGCAGAAATAAAACATACAAGCATGTGAATTAATTAGCGGAAATACGGTATTTTAAAAACCTTTATACATGCAAGATAGAAAATACGAGGTATGTCAAATATTACAAACCAAAGTACGAATATACTACAACAAGAGACGTAGTCTCTCCAAATGTTATCAAAGTAAATGTGATTACCAAACAAGCTAAATAACGTCTAGAGGTGTTTCAATCCAGGGACAACGCCCGCTAGCTCACACCCGAACCCAAAATATCAAGCAAAAAGCCATCCAATCAAGCAACCTGTTCATCCATGAAAAACATGAACGCCACAGTCAGTGGGGAGTAACTCCGGGTTCTCCCAGCCATATCACATTAAACGTACATAAAAGGAAATACGAAAGTAGAAGCATGCATATATGAATATACATGTGAAATACGATAAGGATAAATAGGCAATTCGATATTTAATGATAAGAGCATATGGAATACAAATCTGAATCCATCATGTTATACAAAGACTCGAGGAAGACACTCTTAGGCAACCGAATACGCTCACTAGGGCTTGCATCTCACCGTTAGCGGTATAAGTTTGATAAGATTGAGACTCGACAAACAATCCATGCCAATCGTCTATTTCATGCAAGAGTTCAACTCAATGTTCACATATAATTCAGCTTACAAACAACCGTCCAATCATACAAATTTAACAACATATTCTCTCACGGTAAATGACACACACTAGCATCATGTACAATAGCAAGACAAGCCAATGGAAGCTCACGGAATAAGACATTTCCCGGAACCGTATACGATAAGACGTTTCGTATACTCATGTCCTAGACAAACAAGTTCACGGGATAAGACGTTTCCCGGAATCATGTACGATAAGACGTTTCGTACACACAATACTCTAATCCTCTCGGTAGGATGACGATAATAATACGGTCCTAGTCTAAACCTGGCCAGACTCTCGGAATAAGACATGTTCCGATTCGACATGTGGTAAGACGTTCCACATCCAAGACTCGATCATACAAAGACGTCGAGTACCCCAAATTCGGTCAAACCTTCACGAAAGAGGCGGAAAGAGATCTATAGTCAAAAAGTCAAGCTAGTACGCTACATGCAATGACACCACCTCGCAAGGATACAACATTTGACGGCGGGTCGATCAACGCATTGCGTTCGCCTCCTAACAACGTCGTCATATCCCCACTAAACAAATGCACAACGGCATCACGGTTACACTTCACCGCTCCGACATTTAAGTCTAACGGGTATAATGTATGACCGGGGAATGAGAGTTCAAAACACTGAACAATAAGTGCTCACATTAAATACATAAGGTAAAACCGACTCAAAGTGGGACATACCAAAAACCGTCACAAAATATGAGAATAGGGAATTATATAAACTTAACTATGATAAGAATGAATCAATACATGATACATAAGCATTAGAACAAGTTTATGAAGCATAATGAATAAAAACATAAATCACCTCTCCAAAACAATGTTGTTTGGAAACCAACTAAAACAAGGGTCCACTTCAAACGGTCAAAACTAGAGTTCTAGACATTCAAATGCAGAAATTCCAAATGGAGGTGATAGCTTATCCTCTTACGGTTCCAACGGGATGTCACAAGCCCAAAACAAGTAAGTAACAAAGGAGATATGATCATTTTACGAAAAGGGGTCAGTGCAGGAAAACTGCAGTCGGCCGCGCGTAACGCTGCCAGCGCCCCCACGACGCAGCCAGCGTCCTACGACGCAGCCTCCGTCCCACGACGCAGCCAGCGTCCTTCACGGGATTCAGGAACGATCAAATCATAACAAGTTACCAACAACAAAAATCCTCATTTATCATCACAAACCAATAATTCTCATATCAATTAACAACTAACAACTAACAACAACCAACAACAACAACACAAGTCCTAAGCATACTAACCATAATCTAAATACGATTACTAGCCTAGAAAACACATAAAACACGTAAATGATATCGAGTAACCCTTCACCGTTACCTTTTCGCGTCTTTACTCCGCGTCAAGGTCCTATTCGATTAAGAAATAGTCTTTGTCGGGATCTTGAAGGTCACTACCTACAAATAGTTAATAAAAATATGAATATACTTCACCTTGAGAAAGACGGAAAAATTGAAAAGCGAGAAAGACGGTAATTTTATTATCAATAGGGATAGAGGAAGATAAGAGGGGAAGAATGAGACGAACTTACGTGAATTTGAACAAGAAATGAGCGAGGTATGACGATTCTAAGATTGGATGAAAATGGAGGCAAGGTTTAGGGTTTCTTAGAGAAGAAGGAAGAGTTGAGTTGTGAGGAATGAATTAGGTTAGGGTTTGAGGGAGTATATGAAGGAGTATGAGTGGAAAAGTCAAGAAAAAGTCAAAGTCGCCTTAAGACGGGATTCACATGGAATCTCGCGGAAATTCCAAATACGAACTCGGAAATTCTAAATTCGACTCGGAAAATTAAATTCTAAATTAAAACTAAATTTCGCTGAAAAGTGTCCGTAAAATATTTTTACTAGAAAAAATAGGGTATATTTGCGGGTGTTACAAATCATTATAAAGCTTAGTATCTATTCCTCATTAATCTAACTTAAACAAAACCTACATCATAAAACCTATATCAGCTAAATATTATAAAAATACATACGTAGAACCTGAAAGAGTCCAAAATACCAAATGAACAATTGACCTTGACAAACTATTAGACTACCCGTTATCTTAGTAGATAAAGAATAATGATTAATGAATGAATCCTCATTATTGAGTAAACAAGGAGAAATGCCTGTCATGCAACTAAAACACTCATTCGTGATATGCTCAATTGAATATTCTGGAATTCTCTATTTATTTTGATATATGAAGGGAAAAAATATACTAGGAGCTTACTCAATATAGGAATTAGACAATCACATTAAGAGAAAACAAATGAATATGTGATGAATCATTTTGCTTGAAAAAGATAATTAAATAAGAGAAGGCATCTCACCACCAGCCTAGCAACCTCTGTATCATGGTGTACATCGATACTTTTCAGAGTGATCCCTGTAAACAAGCTTAGTAGAGGAACTCAGACAGAAGTAACCAGATTCATAATACGCTAAACATAATATGAATTCGTAATAGTAATACACTAATATTTTTGAAGACTTGTTAAATTTATCCAACATAATAATACACTTAAGTGTATTACTATTACGCCTTTTGAACAACCATGTAT
Source organism: Heliosperma pusillum (assembly GCA_022085475.1). Taxonomy (NCBI): domain Eukaryota; kingdom Viridiplantae; phylum Streptophyta; class Magnoliopsida; order Caryophyllales; family Caryophyllaceae; genus Heliosperma; species Heliosperma pusillum. The sequence goes on from JAIUZE010020175.1 coordinate 63,745, forward strand.
AGGGATACAAAATAAAGATGAGTAAAAGGGGGGTCAGAAGCAGAGATTGTAAAATTCAACAGATTTTTTTAGCAGTGAATGAAAGACATGAAACGAGATTAACTAAAACAACTTGTTTATTGCATCAATTTTGGAGGGCCAAAATATGTACCAAAGAGCCAAATAAGCACAACGAACCACAATCAAACACGCAAAAGATGCTTTAATCATCATCAACATCTTAAGTGTTCAATTAAGGGAACAAATTGAAACGAAAAGAATAGCCCCTAGATATGATATGTTGCGATGTTTTCGAGCCTAGCCAAGTCCACACGGTATAGAATCTTACCTCGTTAATACCAAGCTCGTCATAGCCTCCGTGCTCAACAAGTCCAACCCAAATACTTTAACAGTGTGTTTCCAATATGATTACCGAGCTTCGAAGATTGCCTAACACGACCAGGTTAACCACATCTCACAAACTCATCATTGTAATCATCTTCTACTCACAAACCTTAGTTCTGATCTCACAAAGTTTAGGAAAGATCACATTCAACTTTTTGTAGCAAACAACGGGCCATAAATTACGACAATAAATCTCTAAAACTGAAGTTCACACAATCATTTGCAAATAGTACAATATTTTCAATAATGGCCTAAAAAACAATCTAAGGATCATTGAAAAGAGGAATAAAATCATCGTTGATTGTTATATAATATATGATTCATAAAGTTAATTAAGAAAGAAGGACTGGTAATTGAATTGGTGAGCACATGAGCATAAGACATCATATTTGAAGAATAATTATGTATATTGAACTGACACCAAGGTTCAACATGCCTACAACTTTACGATATTTCAAAGTAAGAACTAACTAACAACCACTATACAACTACATACCTAAAGTGGTACGATATTTTCGAGCCGAAGTCCGATGATGATGTGTACACCGACAACGGAATCAGATCCCAAGCAAAGGCAATCTAAAATTAGTAAAATGTATTAGGGTAGGGTTAAGGTGGTGTGGAAAGCCTTTCTATCTTGTACCATAAAATTCAACACGGCACAAGAGAAAATAAGAAAGACCTTCATGGAAATAACAAACCCAGGAAACAGAAATATAAATCCTAAACAAACAAAGATGAAAATAATTAACAACGAAAAGAAGAAAGACGGTGATGAGAAATAAAAAAACCCTATCAAAACCTGCCAATTAAATTTGTAGTAAGAAAGCACAGTAGTGATAATCAAGGTAAAGTAAAACCCTACCATGTAACAATAATATTGAGAACAGTTGTAAGATTTACATTAAAAATAATAATTGTAGTACGTAGTGGTGGTGGTGGCGGCGGCGGCGGCGGCGGTGTCTGGAATTGTAGTAGTGGTGGTGGTGGTGGTAGTGTCGAATAAGCTGTTAAGCATCGGCATAACCTCGTCTATGACACCTTATTCGACATTTGCTATTGGTCTGGAATTTCTACGGGTAGGGAGGTGGATATCGCTTTAGTTGACGGACATGGCGGCTCTCTTCATCCTGCGGATTTGCTGCTCTATTTCTGGGACAGAGGACGTGATGTGTGTGTTGATTTGACAGGGCCCTCTCCCTTGACACAGACTGGGGTGGCTGATTTTGTGCCGAGACGGGTTGTCGATGATGCTGCTCAGCGCAAATGTGCTAAGTATAGGGATTTGTGCGCGGCTGCTGGATATGGTTTCCTACCCTTCTCTTTCTCTTCGCTTGGGGAGTTGGGTTCGGATGCTGTTGACTTGTTTAAGCGGATCCAGAAATTCTTGGTATCTCAGGATGTAGGGGCTCGGGTGGCCGCTTATATTTTTACTAGACTTAGCTTTGTTGTAGCTAAGGGGGTGGGGGCCTAGATTGTCTCTCGGCTTCCCACCAACTTCATGTAAACTTTTCAATTTATTTTAATGAAAGTTACGTGCATATTATAATAATAAAAAAAAATAATAATAAGTAACAAACCTGGAATCCTAAGGTTACGATTTGTTCATCATAGGACATGGAGAAATGAATCACCATTTGTGGAGAAAGCTGAAAGAGAAGAGATGATGAGTTGGAAATGAGTAACCACTTGAGCAGATTTGTTAATTTGTTATGAGAGGAAGTGATGGTGGTGAAGTGTAGAGTGATTGGAAAGAGGCAAAGGATAGTAGATGGAAGGGATGGCAGGAGGAAATATATTGCGAGAAAAAAATGGAAGGTTGGGATCAACATGTGAAAATCAAGGGTGAGGGGTGATCCTAGAAGGAACTATTCAAAAGGAACAGTGGGAAGAGGTTGTAAGAGTTTTAAAGGGTATAGATTTAAAACGATAAATGTTGACATTTCCTTCATCTCTTCTCTTTGTAGTCAAATTTGTTTAAATCACAATGGCAACCCCTAATTCATTCACCACAACCACTAACGCTCCAACTCTCACAAATATTTCATGGCTACGATCCTTCATGGATTGATGTAAGTTAGAAAAGAATTGTGCTAATTTTACCGATTGGAATGCGCAACTACGCTTGGTCGCGGAAGGTGACGACAAGCTTCGTTACCTAACCGTGGCCCCTCCCGCTACACCCGAAAGTAGGTCAATCGTCGTCATAAGGCAAGCCTACGAGGCTTACCACAAAGAGTCCGCCGCGATAAAAAAAGTTTTGATCTTCTCTATGGAGACCCATCTCCAAAGGAGTGCCATAAAGATATCTATACCAAGCTTGTGACCATGTTTTCACAAGCTCCAAGGATCATACAATATGAGACGGCTTTCGCGTTTTTCGACATGAACCTAAAAGAGGGCCAAAAGGTTAGCCCTCATGTACTCAAATTGTTTGAGCATGTTGATACTCTTAAAATGCAAGGGGTGACCATTCCCGAACAACTCGTTATCGACCGAGTTTTACATTCCTTGGGGAAAATCAAAGCATATGTGCAGTTTAGGGTAAACTACAATATGCAAAACATGAAAATCTCTCTCCATGAATTGCACAAGATGCTTGTGCAAGCCGAGAGAGACATGGGGCTAAATGTTAGTACCACCAAGGATGTGCTCCATATTAACAATAAGAGCAATGGGGAGCTTAAAAAAGGTGGTAGCAAAGGGAAGAAGCCCTCAACCTTCAAAGGCAAGGAAAAGGTTATTGAGAATAGCTCACCCAAACCACAAAAGGGAGCCTCGACTGAGAACAAATGTCATTATTGTAATGGCATAGGGCATTGGAAAAGGAATTGCTTTAAGTATCTTGGAGATCTTAAAGCTGGAAATATTGTTTCAGTTAGTAAATATTAATCCCTATCATTTATGTTTTGATCTCAACTTTGGTATATAGATACGAGTTGTGATTCTTACCCTTTTTCAATGTAATTAGGGAATCCTAGCAAGGATAAAGGCAAAGACAAGCAAGCATAAAAAGGCTATTCAAGGGAAGCTAAAGTAGCCACCCATGGTTGAAGACCTATGGAAGCTTGGCCTCATTTTGAGTTGTCTTAATTTTGGGATGTATTTTGAGACATTCCTTTTTAGAACTTTTATAATTTCCTTGTTTCATATGTGATGAGTCATATTTTAGTATCGTTTTACCTCATATTTAAATCTCTACTTAACTCGATTTTGTGCGATTTAACCGATTAACAACCCATTTTATACGTTAATTAGTAATTATTAGTTTTATTATATTAATTGCGAATAATTGTTATTTTCTTAGAATTTGGTAATATTTTTGATTATATATGTTTTGTAGGAATTGGGTTAGAAGATAAAGCTAGAAGGAATTTAAGATGAGTCGAGACGGGTCACCAATTCAGCCTATCATATCCTCTGTGTACGGAACCCAACACCACCATCATTGCCATTCATGGCAGCCATAGTCAAGCAGATAAATTCCGACTCAGTCACTTCGATCACCATCAGCCCGCACTCACCAATGCTCCTCAAACAATCTCGACATCGTCGGCTCGAACTCGGCGTTGCAGCACCACGAGTAACCCACTAGAAGCACTGTCGAAACCACCGATCGACCATCATGCTCGGTTCCCTTCCGAGCAGCCGAGCAGTGCACCACACTACCCCACCTCCGTTCACTCCCACCATGGCTCGACGCTCACCGAGCTCCACCACCAGCTCACCTCCGTGCTCCGCCAATGCTGCCTCCACGGCTAGCCCCTGCACTCCACGTGCTCCTCCTTCCTCCTTGGCTTGCGTGGAAAACAGTCAATAATTGGTCCCAACCGGCTTGTCGGCCGCCGAGTAGCCGGCTGGGGACCCCTTGTAAGAATTATTATTTAATTCTCTGTTATGTGGACCTAATTACTGATGTCAGTCACCTTAATTAATAATGGTTAAATATAATATTCCGGGTTTTTAGTAGGAGTCCTAGTTTAAGTGGATTAAGGTTAATGTTTACAGGTCATTAACATATCAGGCCCACTTATCTTATTAAGCCCCTCCTGCCACCTCTCTATATAAGCAACACCTGTTTGTGCTTTAACCTAATTCATTCATATTAAGAAACACACATTAAGAAAGTGAATTAGAGAATAAGGAAGGCAAGAGAAGGCAAAATAAGAAGGGTTCATCTTTTATCTTTCTCAAGTGATTTTATTATCAGATCTAATGGCTACATCACGTAATTACCTTTCAGTAATTATCGCTTTAATCAAGATCCTATAATTTATGTTTACATGTGGTATCAGAGCAGGATTGTGATTATAGTTATAATTCTGATTAATGTTTTGATTATGTTTTTATGAATGAATTTAATGCTTTAATCATCATGTTGTAATGTTCATTCATAATTGATTGTATACCCTTATGACACATAACGTATCCTTATATCATGATCGTTTCCGCTGCCCTAATCGAATTATTTCGTTTTATTTGATTTATGATGATTATTATATGATTTATGATGATTATTTGCGCTGCCCTAATTCGATTTGTATGGTTTATTATGATTATTGTTTGCGTATGAATGTCGTATGATCTATACCATACTCGATCGAGCTAATGCTTCACTCGATCGAGATGGTTTATTCTGATGTTGCTCGATCGAGCTAATGCTTCACTCGATCGAGACCTTTTTTCTTGATGTTGCTCGATCGAGCTATTATCTACTCGATCGAGTTAATGTTTGTCCTCGATCGAGCTGATGATGTACTCGATCGAGGGGTTCTGTTTGCTTTGTTCTCGATCGAGCTAAAGTTGTTCTCGATCGAGGTGCCTTTGTTTATTTTCTACTCGATCGAGCTGATGTCTTACTCGGTCGAGGTCTGCCCGTGTTGGTTCAATGTTTAATGTTTGTTTTCATTGTATGCTCGTATAATATTATGTTATGATGCTTATAGAATTAATTTAAATTATCATATTTTATGTAAGCATACATTCTTATTGTAGATTAATTATATCTTATGTATCGATTAAAGGAGATCTTCGCATTATGACGAGTTGAAATTCACCACAATGATTTCATCTCGTACGCGATCAGATCTCATAATGTAATTAAATTGGGCATTCACATTATGTTGATGTTCACCACAGTGGACTCAAATTATGCAGTGAATATCCGGCTAAGCATCTAATTGGGTGAAATAACTTGTATTAAGATTTTACCCACAGGTAACCTGACATTAAAGTGAAACACTCATTAAAGAGAGTATACTTGATTATGTAATTAAGCATGCGTAGGTTGTCCACAGATAGTACACTTGCTTAATGAATGTTTATGAGTTACTCATTTAAGTTTCAAGTCTTAGTCATAATTGCTATTGTGTGATAAAATCAAAGCCTAATGTTCTGAGCATTGTTCATAATGCAGTACCGTTTCAGAAATGTGACAATCTTTGTTTAAAGTTCTTACAACTTACCACTGCACCAAACTTTAAGTCCTCCATTTTGGAGACAGGCTGTACTACAGCCAGTAAGTACATGGAAATCATTAAGGAACGCTTTTCAGACTACCGATAAAGTGGTAGCTGGAAGCCTTATGTCTGATCTTACCACTGCTAAGTATAATGAGAATGTTACCACCATGCAGCAACATGTGTTGCACATGACGAATCTGGCAGCTAAGTTGGGAAAACTGGGCATGAAAGTTGAGGATCCGTTCCTCCCCCAATTTATAATCAACTCTCTGCCTGATAAGTTTGATGCTTTTCATCTTCATTACAACACCGTTAAAGAAATTTGGAGTGTTAATGAATTGACCAATAAACTGGTTCAGGAAGCAGCAAGAATCAAACAGAAAGATGAGGCTGATGCCTCAAGTAAGAATGGTGGTTTACCCCAGGCACATCATGTGCATCATGTAAGCGGGAAATCTAAAGGTAAGGTTAGAAATAGAAAGGGCATTAAGTTAAGCCCTTCTGATAAACCGTCTGCATCTGGCATAAAGAAAGAAATTAAGAAGCAGGAAAGTTGCTTTTTCTGTAGGAAACCCGGGCACTTTCAGCAAGACTGCATAAAGCGTAAGAATTGGTTCGAAAGGAAGGGTAAGCCTTTGGCTTTAGTATGTTTCGAATCAAATTATGTTGAAGTTCCTTCTAATACATGGTGGCTAGATACAGGCTCTAATGTACATATTTCGAATACCTTGCGGGTATTCCTTACGACAAGAACCATAAACCAAATTAGGCCTCCTTATATATGGGGAATAAAGAAAAAGCCTCACTAGAAGCCATTGGAAGATTTAGCTTGGAATTAAGCACTGGATTTAAGTTGATTTTGGAGGATACACTTTATGTTCCCTACTTCGGACGCAATTTAATTTCAGTTTCTAAGTTAGATAATAATGGTTTTAAATTATGTTTTGGACAAGGTTGTTTCAGTATGTATCGAGACAATATTTTTGTTGGTTCTGGGATTTTAGAAAACGGATTGTATCGAATTTATTTAGATAAATTGTTTTCAGAATCTCTTTGTGTTTCTCATAATGTTTCTCTGCATAATAATGTTGGTTCGAAATGTGGAAGATCTAATGAAAGTTCCTCCTTCTTTTGGCATAAACGTTTGGCCCATATTTCAAGAGAAAGAATGAACATATTGGTTAAAAACAATATGTTACCTTCTCTTAATTTTACGGATTTTGGGACGTGTGTGGAATGCATTAAAGGTAAGCAAACCAAACACACCAAGAAAGGGTCCACAAGAAGCACTGCTCTATTAGAAATTATACATACAGACATTTGTGGTCCATTTGATGTTCCCTCCATGAGCGGAGAGAAATATTTCATCACCTTTATCGATGATTATTCACGTTATTGTTATCTTTACCTTTTGCATAAAAACTTTCAATCTGTAAACGCTTTAGAGGTTTACATTAAGGAGGTGGAAAGGCAATTGGGAAAGAAAGTGAAAATCATAAGGTCAGATAGAGGTGGTGAATATTATGGCAAATATGATGAATCAGGACAACATCCTGGTCCCTTTGCAAAACTCCTTGAAAGTTTGGGAATTGTCCCTCAGTACACAAATCCTGGTTCTCCATGGATGAATGGTGTAGCAGAGAGGCGTAATCGAACCCTATTAGAGGCTGTGAGGACAATGATGAGTAATACCAACTTACCCATGAAGTTGTGGATGCATGCCCTTATGACTGCTGGTATGTTGGAAAACGGGTCCCTAGTAAGGCAGTTTCAAAGACACCATTTGAACTGTGGAAAGGGTGGAAACCGAGTCTCAGACATTTGCATGTATGGGAATGCCCAGCAGAGGCACGCATTTATAATCCACATGAAAGGAGACTCGATCAAAGAACCATTAGTGGGTTCTTTATCGGCTATCCAGAAAAGTCTAAAGGGTATAGGTTTTACTGTCCTACACACAAAACAAGAATTGTGGAAACCGGAAATGCCAAATTACTTGAGAATGGCGAAGTTAGTGGGAGTGATCAGGTAAGGGATGTCATAGTCAATGAAGTTAGGGTGGCAATTCCAGCTTCTTTGCCCCCAATTTCAATTAATGAAGTTCCACATAATGATAATGTTGACCCAGTCAATACTGTGGAACCTAACGTTGATGACCCTCCACCCCCCGAATGATAACATTGCCACTAAAGTTGTTAATACAGCTCCTGAAATAGTATTAAGAAGGTCCACAAGACCTAGAAAGCCAACTACTTCAGATGACTATGTATATCTACAACAATGTGAATTTGACATTAGTATTGATAATGATCCGGTTACGTTTTCACAAGCTATGAATTGTAATGATTCCGATAAATGGATTAATGCCATGAAAGATGAGATGGAGTCTATGGCTAAGAATGAGGTCTGGGAGTTGGTCAATTTACCAGTAGGTCATAAGGCTGTCGGCTGCAAGTGGGTCTTTAAGACCAAGCGCGACTCCTTGGGTAATATTGAACGACATAAAGCCAGACTGGTAGCTAAAGGCTTTAATCAGAAAGAAGGCATTGATTATAATGAAACCTTCTCTCCAGTTTCTAAGAAGGATTCATTACAGATCATTTTAGCTTTTGTAGCTCATTTTGATTTAGAGCTACATCAAATGGATGTGAAAACGGCATTCTTGAATGGGAGTTTGGAAGAAGAAGTCTACATGGCTCAGCCTGAAGGCTTCATTATTGATGACAAAGAGGACAAAGTCTGTATATTAAAGAAGTCCATTTATGGACTTAAGCAAGCTTCTCGACAATGGTACATTAAGTTCCATAATACCATTACCTCCTTTGGGTTTCAAGAAAACACTGTTGATCAGTGTATATACCTGAAGATCAGTGGGAGTAAGTTTGCATTTTTGGTCTTATATGTCGATGACATACTTATTGCAAGCAGTGATTTGGGACTATTACGTCAAACTAAAGATTTCCTATCAAGCAACTTTGAGATGAAAGATATGGGAGAGGCGTCCTATGTGATCGGGGTGGAAATATCTCGAGACAGATCACAAAGGACATTAGGGTTGTCTCAGAAAGCCTATATCAGTAAAGTTTTAGAAAGATTTAACATGGTAAAATGTAATCTCAATGATGTTCCTATTCAGAAAGGGGATAAGTTCAGCTTAAGTATGTGTCCTAAGACTGAGCTAGAACGAAATACCATGAAAAACTTTCCTTATGCATCTCTGGTTGGAAGCTTAATGTATGCGCAGGTCTGTACAAGACCTGACATAAGTTTTGCAGTAGGTATGTTGGGTCGATATCAGTCCAATCCTGGAATGGGTCATTGGAGTGCGGCTAAGAAGGTTTTAAGGTACTTGAAGGGAACAAGGGACAAAATGCTCACTTATAGACATACTGATCAGCTTGAGGTTATTGGATATGCTGACTCATATTTTGGAGGATGCGTGGACTCAAGGAAAAGCACTTTTGGTTATGTGTTTGTTTTAGCTGGGGGAGCAATCTCCTGGAAAAGTGCTAAACAAACAATTATAGCCTCATCCACTATGGAAGCTGAGTTTGTAGCGTGCTTTGAGGCTACTATTCAAGCTTTATGGTTGCGGAATTTTCTTTCAGGGCTTAGCATTATGAATTCTGTTGCAAGGCCGTTGAGAATTTATTGTGATAATACCGCAACTGTCTTCTTTTCGAAGAATGACAAGTATTCTAAAGAAATAAAGCACATGGAAAAGAAATACTTGTCAGTTAAGGAGGAAGTTCGGAAAAACACTGTGTCAATTGAGCACATTATGACTAGTGCTAATATAGCAGATCCTTTAACTAAGGGATTACCTCCAAAGACATTTTTGAAGCATGCTATTGATATGGGTCTGGAGGATAATCATTAAGACTTTTCGTTTATGTTTGGATCATACTAGTGCTTTGTAATGATGACACTTATGTTTTGATTAATCGACTTATGTTTTATTATGATGATGATTTCCGAACACTTTTCTGTATTGTATTATTGTTATTGAATACATTGTTGTTCCACGATTAACAGAATCAGTCCTTTTCCTCGAGGACATTATTTGGGGATTATGTTTGCTCCTTGTACAGACTGATTATTCTAAGTGATTGGTCAGTAGTACATGGAAGGATCACTTCTCTTTTATAGTAGTGTCTCTGCCATGACTCAACCAGTTGTTCAGGAATGATCAGGGTAATTAAGATAAACCCATTATGTGTTCATTTAACCGTCTACGCGTCTTATGTTATACTTAAGCGTGACATTATGTTTTGATCAGTAATATGGTCCAAGTGGGAGAATGTAAGAATTATTATTTAATTCTCTGTTATGTGGACCTAATTACTGATGTCAGTCACCTTAATTAATAACGGTTAAATATAATATTCCGGGTTTTTAGTAGGAGTCCTAGTTTAAGTGGATTAAGGTTAATGTTTACAGGCCATTAACATACCAGGCTCACTTATCTTATTAAGCCCCTCCTGCCACCTCTCTATATTAGCAACACATGTTTGTGCTTTAACCTAATTTATTCATATTAATAAACACACATTAAGAAAGTGAATTCGAGAATAAGGAAGGCAGGAGAAGGCAAAATACGAAGAGTTCATCTTTTATTTTTCTCAAGTGATTTTATTATCAGATCTAATGGCTACATCACGTAAGAACCTTTCAGTAATTATCGTTTTAATCAAGATCCTATAATTTATGTTTACACCCCTCATACTCACTTGTGATCAAATCGAAACAGGGAGTTCCGAGCCGGTCCAGTGGTCGACGGCCGGTCGACCGGCCAAGAGCCCTATTTGCGTGTGATTCGTGAATTTTAGCTTTGAGTTTTCTATTTTTCTATTTTCTTTTGTATTTGTCTTTTTGGCAGTATAAAAGAGGGGGTGGGGACCGACAAACAAAACAAAATCATGAGACTCAGCATTATAGAAGAGAGTAGAGACTCACATATAAATTAGGAGACCACCCACTATTATTATTATTAGACCATATTATTATTATTATTAGACTATACTTGTATATCATTATTGAGGGAGAGGTAGAAAGTAGAGTACATTATTAGATTAGACTAGCTTAGAATATTTTAGAGAGAGATGTAGAACATTAAATTAGATAAAAAAAACCGTCTCACTAGATTACATTTTCTTAGTTTAATTTCTTCCTTTAATTCTTACCCAAATTTTGTAGTAGTTTACTTCACTCGAATTTTGTATGAAAACTAAGATCGAAAGATCGGGTTTTTATTCAAGTTCTTATGTTTTCCGTCTCATTTATGTCAATCGGTAAAAATCTCATCTTTCCTTCTTTATTTCCTTCTAATTTCATTTTCATTATATTGTTTTACTAGATCTACTTATTATTAATGTTGAACTTAGTTAGTAATATGATTATTGTCATGTTTGTCTTAATTATGTTTGAGTAGATTATAACTCGGGTTTAGGGGGACCTTTTGTGATGTAATCGGTTTAAGTTTGTTGTTTTGATGATGGGAATTACTTGGGTAGTTTGTATTCAATGTCATGCACGTTACGTGTTTGTTGAAATGCCCGAGTGAAAACTTGAGTCTTTCACTTGTCTCGTTGACGTTTCCTTTTAGCGAAAGCTTGGATTAGTCGTTCCTTTGACTTGTCTTGAGGCGAAAGCCTAGGCTTGTGGTAGGACAGCGTATATATTGATCGGTTAGGCCTAGAAAGAGTGAAAGTTTACTAGACTCGACCTATGGGACTTCATTGACCGAAAGGTCGTGATTTTACCCATATATCACCCAGACCATTCCTTGACTCAAAACCAACTCACTCCCTTTCACACTAGCGAACCCGAAACCTTGGCTTTGTTCCCTTATCGTTACTTGTATCTTTAACTTATGTTTTTATTATTAGTTCATTAGCTAATTATTATTACTCACATTGTTTGTTTAACTAAATTAGAACAAAACCGAGACTTATAGCCTAACTCCACTGTCCTTTGTGGTTCAACCCCGACTTCCGCTATCGCATTAGTTGATTTTACAACTTGTTTTTGCTTGGGCGGTACGCGACAAACCGCCCCATCAAAATGGCGTCGTTGCCGGGGATGATGCTTTGTTAGAAATAAGTCTTAGTTTAGTTTTGGGATTAGTCATATTTTATTGCTTTTGAAAAATTGAAAAACCAAAAGGTTGATTATTTATTACTTGCATTTTTAGTTTATAATTAGTCATTTGCATTTACAGTCTTATATTCCACCATGTCTTCGTTCAATATTTATCAAGATGAAAATGAATCATTCCATGAGTATCTTCCTAGGTTTGATTCTTATATCTCTGACAGTGCTGCTTGTGGTTACTTTCTTACTAAGTTTGAGGCGCTTTGCGCTTTATGTTTGGGCATGAATTACGAAACTTGTAATTTGGCAAATTATATGAGTGGTGACCGAGTATTTAACATGAATTGTAAAGACATTTGGAATTTCATAGAATCCATGGCTTCTCAATGCGAGGAGGTAGCTCATCAAGAGTATTTGTTTAATGATTTGACTGAAATAAAAAATATTCTTTTCCTCTTGATAATGAGCATAATATCCAATCTCAACATGTTCCCCTCTTCCCCAACAATATGTATGGTGTGAAATCATTCTCACCTACTTGTGATACATGTGGTGGGGTGGGACATACTTCTCAAATTTGCACTTCACCTTCTTATTTCTCATCTCATTCCAATGTGAATGCAGTGTATGATACCAATATTGTATCTCCTTCTAATGAAAATGTGTCACACTTTGATTGTTATCCAACTTCACCTCTTAAACACCAACTCACACCCAAAAATGACAAAAGTGAGTTCGAGTTTATGAGAATTGATGATGATTTATGTTTGAATAATGTGCATTGTTCTCTTGTCAATGATGATATGAATGATATGTATTTGAATGAGCTTGAGCATGTGACACTGATGTGAATCTTGATGATGAAAATTATGTTGACAATGTTGTTGGTTGGAAGAATCCTTGGGATGAGTATGCAATTCTTGATATGCCCTTGCATGCTAATATGACGAATGATGATGATGATTTGCATGCCCTTGACTTCTTTTTTGAGCCACCTTTTTTTTCGATACAACCCTTGCTCTCCTTATGCCAACCTACACCTTATTTTGTTGATTGTGAGTTGGAGAGTTTCAAATTTGATGAAAATGTGTGGTTGAGTGAACCAAGTTACCTTGATTTATGTGAATTTAAGAGGGTATCGTTTGATTTGAATCATGAGGTGGTGGAGAGGGAGCTAGTCAAGAGGGATGATGAGGAAAACAAGACATGTGATGATTCTTTGATGGCGAGTGTGGATATTGCGGATAAGTGGGGTGTTGAGATCGATTTGCTTGAGGGACTCCTTCTTGAGAAATTTGAGATTGATTTTGTGATGCATGATGAGACTAGTGAGGAAGAACAAATGGAAAAGAATAAGGAAAGCATTGAATATGACGATTCTTGCAGGGAAGAGAGTAAGAGGAAAGATTGTGAGGAGGATTGTGAGGTGCATCTACTTGATGAACCTATTTTTGAGAAATTTGAGGCTCCTTCTTGTGGTGAGGATGAGTTACTTACGCTCACCAACAACTTTCATGTAGTCTTTGAGGATCTTGAGAGTGAGATTGAGGAAGAGAGCATGTTTGAATTGTTGGAAGTTAAGTGGAATGAGGAGCTTATTGAGGATGATAGCTTAGAGGAACCCACTTTGACTACCTCTCGTGTTTGGCATGACTCTCCTACTTTCGTTGAGCATCTTGAATCTTCTACCTCTTGTGAGCACACCATCACAAATCATAATGTCAATGTTAACCTTATTCTTGATGATTCTTGTGTGAATGAAGTGTTTGAAATCCCTCTCCTTGATAATTGTAATGTATTTGAGGTGTCTCCTCCTCCTTTTAAGAAGGTTATGTTTGAAAAGGAGGGGTAGAAAGAAGAAGCTAGGGACAAGGAGACTACTCAAGTCTCCTATGTTGTTGAATGTCCCGATATCATCCGTTTTTATCATTCTCCTTCCAAAAAGGAGGAAAAATATATGTTATATTGTTGAATTTGCAATTGACATGGAGGATGATCAAAATAGAGCTAATTGGAAGAAGATCAAAGATTTTAGCTACTATGATGAGGTTGCGGCCATGGGTGGCTTTGTATTTATATTGTGGGATCCCGGATTTTTTTGTTGGGTCCTTTTGTAGGTTTTGCGGTTTCCTTAAAACAGCGCTTCTTGGGAGGCAACCCAAGCTTTTTATTTCTTGTCGTTCTTTATTTTCTTATTGAAAAATTCCAAAAACATGTTATTTCTTTTCTTCTTCTCCTAGCATTTGGATCATTGAGGACAATGTCCGGTTTAATTGTGGAAAGAGATTAGTGTATAGATTATTTTTGAAAATTTAAAAAAATTGATGTTTTTTATAAGAAAATCCTAAAGAATAGTTTGTATATAGTTTATTTTATACACACACACATAGGTGCACCCCACATCATAAGAGGCACGAAATAGGGAAAAAGAAGACGCTATGGTGAAATGTTTCTTATTTTCTTCTCCCTTATCTCTATTTCTTCTTACTTATTGTTGGAGGAGGACGAGATGTGTTTATGACGATGTTGTGAATTTTGTTGATTGACGTGTGTGCCACTTGTGTGCTGTTAGGAGATAACATTAGTTTGTGTGTCATATAGTCGGTTAGAGCATTTGCATTTAGGTTGTATATATGCTAGACTGTATCATGGCATATAGTTGCATTTAGAAAAATGGTTTTGAAATATGTCTATTGTGGAAACTTGGCGGATATGCATAGTCCATTTTTGCTACTTTTTCATTCATAAAGTGTTCATCTTAATCGTGGAATTTTAGACTCCCTATATTGTATATTTCTAGTGAATTTTTACCCGTCTACTAAAGCCGAGTCAATATTTTGCGCTTATTCCACCTAGACAACCCCAATTGATGTGAATACTCCGTTAGTTGACATAATTCTTAGGTGACCGTCTTACTATGCAACCAACCTTGACTCATTTTTATTTCACTTCTACTCACAAAAAGGAAACAACACCTTAGGTGACCGTCTTACTATCCAACCAACCTTGATTCATTTTTATTTCACTTCTACTCACAAAAAGGAAACAACACAAACAAGCCAAAAATATTGAGTCAAATATCATGTTTTCTTATTTTCGTCGAGGAAATGCAAAAAGGAACTTCTGGGGATTCTAGTGGGCCCACATCTAGGGTCCCACTCGATGCCACTACGGTGGGGATACCTCTATTGTTGGTTTTGACCGCGTGTCCTTGACGGAAATCGTGTGCTATCATGTCAATAATTGCAAATCAAGAATGCAACTCAAAAAAAATCAAAAGTGAGACGGGACATATTAATAATGTATGCTAAACAATAAGACTCAAATCTCTTTTTCCTTTAACCATTCTTGGATCATATAACCTTGAGTTGCTGACGAACTATTTTACGGGGTCGTTAATTCCACAAATTAGCTATGCCAAATAACAATTTATAAAACCAAATCTAGACTCAAACCAACCTAAGTAAAGGGTAGTAAGGGTACGACAAGGATCGAACCCAAGGGAAGGCGATGAATGCTAAAAATCTAATCTAGACTCTTGCTAAAAACCGATTAAACAAATTAATTAATCTAACCACAAATTAAAACACTAATTGAAACAAAGACTTGAATTACTTACAAACTATGATATTCACAATGGTAAACATGTAGATAACAAATAGGAAGAGAGTTTTTCATGAGAAAAGATTATCAAGCCTAAAAATCACCAACACTAACTAAATACTCAAAGATTCAAATAAGGAGAAGTAACTTAGTGAAATTATCCCAAGTTCCCCCACAATTAACAAAGTAAAGATCCCTCCTTTCCTCCCTTCTCTAATTATCTATTTCAAACTTCTAAGAATTAGCCACCATGAATTAAACCATCCATAAATGACCCAATACAACTAAACCCATACTTATTAAAACATAAGCATAAATAAAGATGCAAGCTTTAAGCACAAAACCAAAGAAGCATGCTAGAATCATTTAATAAAACATTAAACCATGTCATAAATACACAATAATCCAAATTCCACTCAAAAGATTCTAACTTTTAAACCAAAGTTACAATCTTTCAAGTTGCTTCAACAAATACCAAGACAAATCAACCAAATTCATCAAGACAAAGCAATTTAATCAAACAAACAATTACTAAGATGGTTAGCCTTAACAACAATTCATTCAACAATGAAATTCAAACATAGGAAAATGGAATTAAATAGAGAAGGAAGGATTAAAAGGTCTTACAATGCTAAAAGGGAAGAACTTGTTCAAATTACACTAAGCAAAGAAAGATTAGCTACCCATAGTCTTCATATTACAACCAATTTCTAAGCAAAAACCCATTACAAGAGCCAAAGTTGAAGAACAAAAAGAGAGAATTCTAAGGAAAATATAATGTTGTATGTTGAATGCTTGATGCCCTTCTCTCTCTTCAGATTTCTTCTTTTATACCCTTGGTCCGCAAACCTAGGGGCCTTGAAAGGTGGGCTTTTAAAAGACAAGACGAGAAAAATGAGAAAAACCCGTGCTGAGAAATGACGCAGGCTGCGTCCTACGACGCAGGTTGCGTCGTGCTGACGCAGGCTGCGTCGAGCTGACGCAGGCTGCGTCGAGCACTGCCAGATTTTACCTTTGCTTCCTTCTTGACTTTCGTTGACCCATAGTCTTTTGGCCCCGCCTTGACTTCCATTGACCCATTGGGCTTGGTCTTCATACCTTGGTGATTCATTGCTAGCCCACTCCAATTTCCGGGTTTTTGGGTCTCGGGTTTTCGGGTTTGACTTTCATTGACTTTCGGGATTTGACTCTCAAAATTGACTTAAAATACTAAATACTAACATTATTACAAAAACTAAAATTAACATAAAACATAGCTAATGACCCGTAAAAAGTAAAACGAAAGACTCTAAAAATTACTACTAGACACGACAATATTTGACGTTGTCAAACACCCCCACACTTGGACTTTTACTCGTCCCGAGTAAAACTCGAGATTAGCACAAATGACACGAGCCCAACAAAGTGTGTGTGGAGGCATTGACCTCTCTTCCCTCACTACACTCTTCTTATACTCCCTCTTAAGCAATCCACCAATGACAAAAACAAAACAAAAAGACCCAATTCTTGTAACACTGTTCTCTCACTCCCCCTCCTTATATCATCCCTCAAGACTAAAGACACGACATGCCACCTACTCCGACTCAAATCAATTCCTCCCTCCTTATAGCTCCAAATAAAGTAGAATGACCATCTTTGCCTTATCCCAAGGCATAGCGAGATGGTCTTTCTCAACAACCTCCATACAAATCCTCTCCTTATATCACCCCCTTATTACTCCACTAATGCAAATCATGGTTACTTGGTTGGCCCCAAACTTCACAATTTGCACAACCAAGCGACCACCAAAACAATCCACCAATTTGAAACAAAGTTTTGTGACTCAAAAATAAAAATAAAAGGGTCCTAAACTAGCCTCCTTCCAAAATTCCTCCTTATCACTCCCTTCTTATTTCTCCAAAAATTATCATCATAGGAAGAATCATGCTCAAATTTTTTTCATTTTTTCATTTTTCATTTTTTTCTTGAAAATCCCTCATTTTGCCTAAGGTGCCCTTTCGGGTTTTCACCTTAGCTTTTCCTTTCCTCTCATTGGTGGCTCGCAACTCGATTATTCATTTTGCCCGGAATGCCCTTTCGGGTTTTCATTCCGTCCTCGGCCACCTTCCCAATCTTGCCTAGGTGCCCACCCTTGTGGGTTTTCACCTAGCCGGGATTTTCAATTTTTTTTTTCTTTTTTTTTTCTTTTTTTCTCTTTTTTTTTTTTCTTTCTTTCTTTTCAAAATAAAAACAAACACAATACAAGGCATCAAAAAAAAACTAACTATGTACAATCTTCTCCCCCACACTTAGAATACACAATGTCCTCATTGTAGGAGAGAAGAAAAAATGTTACCTCATCAATTATCGAAATGAGAAGAACCCGAGGCACCTCCTCGGTTTCTCCTCCTTTCCCTTGCTTCTCTAATCCTTCTTCTTCGCTCCATGCCTTCATCAAGGACTTCTTGAGTGTATGGAGTTGGGTAGTCCGGGTTTTGTTGCATGGACATCCCAAAGAGAGAGCTAGCTAAGCCATAGACGTCCTCTTGTGCCACCGCATCCTCATAGGAGGCTTGAAGATAGGTGTGGTGGCGCTCATTTTGAACGTTAAAGTGGCTCGTAGCTTGCTCCCTCCAAGCATTTTGGGTGGCCCACATTTCATTTTGTTCCCGCCATCTTTTATCTTGTTGCTCTCTCCATAGGCGGGCTTCCTCTTGCCCGTCTAGCTTCCTCCTCCATTCCTCACTTTGAGCCCTCTCGGCCTCCGCTCTCAATCTCTCCCTCTCCTCCACAACATTGTGCCAATCATCCAAAGTCTCAAGCCTACCTCCTTGAAGTTGTTGCCAAGTGTTTGAGGCATCCACCCTCCCACTAATGTGTGCCAAGACGTCGTTGGTGCTAGCAAAATAGTTAGCCATTTGTTGTTGCCATGACTCCACGGGTGTGCTAGAACGACCCTCCGCATCAAACATGGGGGTGTCGGTATCATGGTGGCTTTGGAATGGTGATTGGAAATGAAATGGTGGTGGTTGTTGTTGTTGTTGTTGTTGTTGTTGTTGTTGTTGTTGTTGTTCAAAATTGGTGGTTTGGGAAGGTCCTTGCTCAATTGCAAGGATCTCAATCTCCTCTCTTAAATGCTCACTTCCCTCACCACCCTCTCTCCTTACCCTCCTTCTTTGCCTCAAAGGCACTTCTTCTACCTCCTCCTCCTCCGCACTACTTACCCCCAAACTTTCCTCCCTAGGACAAATAAAATCCCATGCCGCGGGTCCTCTAGGTAAAGGATTGTTTTGAGGTCTAGGCAACTTCATGTAGCTTAGCCCGTCACTTCCCAACCAAAACCCTTTTAAGGGTTGCTCCTTGCTAGTCTTAAACATATGCACTTCTTCTAGCCCAAGACGGTTGTACCTCATCAACCCCCTACAAATGTTCACCGCTTGATCATTACCGATGCCCCCCTCATAATGCCTTACCAAGAAAGAAATCATCCCCCCACAATGGATGCTTGCCCTTGCCGATTTTTGCCTATGCTTGATGCAAGCTCTCAAAAACAAATCGGCCCAATCCGGGATCCCTACCCCCTCCGAAAGCATAGTCCACAAACATAGCCGGATATTCTCCGGCACTTTGGTGGGCTCTCCCGCGGAGTTGAAAATGGTGGTGAGGAATCTAGTAATTAGGCGGAGTACGGGGTGGGTGATGGCTGATAGTTTGGCATCCTTAGACGGGCCGCGGTCATCGGCAATGTTATCCCACATCAAATGCATTTTGCCCCTTGGGCACCTAATGTCTACGGATTGCTTGGTGATTTTCAGGATTTGACGGATTTCGGAAGTTGGGGCATCATGCCAAGTTTGGTTCAATCGGAATCGGTAAGCTTTCTCCTCACCTTCGGGCACATCCAACTCCGACAAGGTTGCTAGAAACTCGTATGCGAAACTCCTATAGGTGTAATCCCAGGAGTTCGGCTAGAGATAAGCCTCTAGCCCTACTTTAGCTAGCATGTCCCTTGTCAAGTTGAACATGCCTAAGGCATGGAGGGTGGTTGGGCAAAAGAATTTAGTGGCTACAAGAGGGTGAGTGGATATTTGATCCCAAATTTTCTTATATTGAGCTTGCATCCTCTCATAGCTCATGAACACCGCTTCAACCTCGGTGTCGGGCTCACTCACCGCGGCCCTCTTATTTTTCCCTTTGCCAAACAACTTAGAGATCTTTGGTGCCATTTCTGCAAAATGTAACAAACAACACACTACAACAATAACAAGCAATCACTCGAAAGGTTTTTCACTCAAGCAATTCAGCAAACACTTGGTGTGCAACAATTTCTACACCTCAAAAAGGTAGTGTTTGTTGAATTTCTTTACCTCACTCAGAAAACTTTATCCAATCCTTACTACACAATCAAGCAAGGGAAAGGGGGAACTCAACCTAAGACTAAAGCTAGCCTAATTCGAGCAAAAACTTGAAGATTAATGAAAAAGTCGAGTATGAAGTTATACCTTTGCTTTTCCACAAGATTCAAGCTCCTTGATGATTAGAATAGGTAGGAATTCGACAAAAAGCCTTAAAAACCCAGCAAAAGACCCGAAAAAAAAACGAATTTGAGGGAAAAAAAATCTAGGTTTTTAAGACGGATTTTCTGAGATTTTTGAGTGAATGAGATTGATTTTGGGGTTATTGAAGGTAGAATAAAGATTAGGATGAAAGATTGGATTGATTTTGATGAAGGTTTTGGAAGATTTGAGTGAGAAAGATGGATTTTTGAGGGATTGGGGTTGGTTTTGGTGTGTTTGTCGTGAAAAGCAAAGAAGAAGATGAGGTTTTGTGTTTATGAAGAACACGGGCAAAGATTAGAAAATAAACTGAAAACTGCATTCGACGCAGGCTGCGTCCTACGACGCAGGCTGCGTCCTGCACTGCCGGTTCTTCCTAGCTTTTGCACTTAGCAAAATTTTTGCTAAGTGCTCCAAACACCCCCATACTTGCAATTTCACTCCAATGGCCTATAATAACCTCCAATATCCAAATTCCATCGATTCCCGAACTTTTTATCCATGGCACGCATCCCGAGGCGGCCAAAAACTCGCAAAACTTCACAAAACCGTTAGTAACTTCAAAAAAATTTTGTTTGATGCAATGTCTAACTAACTTAAAACAACTTAAATGCTAAGATTTAACAAAGAAACTTCAAAGAAATATTCACAAGGATAGAGTATGTACATTGTTTTGCCGTTTATTTAGAGTCGATGGCTCGACTTAGCTATTTCAAGCTTTTCAACTTTGATAAATGGGGTCTTCAAGCAAGACCTCTTCTTCCCCCTCCCGGGTACATCCTTGGAAGTAGTGCTTGAGACGGTGGCCATTCACTTTGAGGAGCTTTCCATCCCCGGGCCCCTCAACTTCTATAGCTCCATGAGTAAACACTTTCTTGACGGTGTAAGGTCCAAACCATCTTGACCTCAACTTGCCCGGAAAGAGCTTAAACCGGTTTTGGAACACAAGAACTTTATCACCTTCCTTGAAAACTCTACGGTTTATCATCCCATCATGCCATCTTCTTGTTTTCTCTTTGTAGATGGAAGAGTTTTCATAAGCATCTTGGCGAATTTCTTCAAGTTCTTGTAATTGAAGTTTCCGGTGCATACCGCTCTCATCTTGGTTTTGATTGAAAGATTTGATAGCCCAATAGGCTTTGTGCTCAACCTCCACGGGGAGGTGGCAAGCCTTGCCATAGATGAGACGGAATGGGGACATGCCAAGGGGGGTTTTGAAAGCGGTCCTATATGCCCACAATGCATCAACTAGCCTCTTACTCCAATCCTTTCTATCCGGATTCACCGTCTTTTCAAGTATTCCTTTAATTTCACGGTTTGAGAGTTCGGCTTGCCCGTTTGTTTGTGGGTGGTAGGCCGTGGAAATTTTATGATTCACCCCATACCTCTTGAGAAGGCCTCCAATCACCTTGTTGCAAAACTGGGTCCCCCTATCACTAATGATAGCCCTTGGAAAGCCAAACCGAGAGAATATGTTCTCTTGAATGAAAATGGCTACTACCTTGGCATCATCGGTGCGGGTAGGAATGACTTCAACCCATTTTGACACATAGTCTACCGCCAAGAGGATGTACAAATAACCACCGGAATTTGGAAAAGGGCCCATAAAATCAATTCCTCACACATCAAAGATCTCACAATAAAGAAGAGGTTGTTGTGGCATCTCATTTCTCTTTGTCAAATTCCCCACCCTTTGACATCGGTCACAAGTCTTTACAAATTTGTGGGCATCTTTAAAAAGGCTTGGCCAAAAGAAACCGCATTCAATCACTTTTCTAGCGGTTCTTTGTGGCCCAAAATGTCCTCCACAAGCATAGTCATGACAATGATGTAAGATGGAGGGAATTTCACTCTCGGGCACACATCTTCTCACAAGTTGATCTTGGCAAAATTTCCACAAGTAAGGATCATCCCATGTATAGTACTTGGCATCGGACTTGACTTTGCTCTTTTGATGAGAAGAGAAATGGCTTGGAAGCCGCTTTGTCACCAAATAGTTGACCATGGTAGCATACCATGGCTCCTCCACTTGTATAGCATAAAGTGACTCATGAGAGAGACCTCCTTCAACCTCCTCAAGAGGGCATGATGGTCTTCCTTCATGGTTTAGCCGGCTCAAATGATCCGCCACCACATTCTTAACTCCTTTCTTGTCTTTTATTTCCACATCAAATTCACTTAGGAGAAGGATCCACCTCAACAACCTTGGCTTTGCATCCTTCTTTGCCACAAGGTATCTAATGGCGGCATGATCGGTGTAGATGATCACCTTTGTGCCCAAGAGATAAGATCGGAATTTTTATAGAGCATAAATCACACCAAGGAACTCCTTCTCCGTCGTAGAATAGTTCTTTTGAGCATCATTCAAGAGGGTAGAAGCATATTGGATCACATGGGGTCCCTTGTCACTCTTTTGACCCAAAACCACTCCCAATGCATAGTCACTTGCAGCGGTCATGATTTCAAATGGAAGATCCCATCGTGGTGCTTGAATAATTGGTGCGGTGACCAATCTCTCCTTCAAGTCATTGAATGCTTTCCTATATTTGTCATCAAAAACAAATTCCGCTTCCTTGTGCAAAAGCTTGCATAAAGGGTTAGCAATCTTGGAAAAATCCTTAATAAATCTCCGGTAGAAACCGGCATGTCCTAGAAAAGACCTAATGTCTCGGGTGTTAGAGAGATAAGGTAAAGTTTTTATGATGTCAACCTTAGCCTTATCCACCTGAACCCCCCTTTCCGACACTACATGTCCTAAAACGATGCCACTAGTCACCATGAAATGACATTTTTCGGAGTTTAAAATGAGATGAGACTCTTGGCATCGCTCTAAGACAAGAGCAAGGTGTTTTAGACATGCATCATTGGAGTCCCCATGGACGGTGAAATCGTCCATGAATACTTCTATGATTCGTTCTACATAGTCGGAGAAAATACTCAACATGCACCGTTGAAAAGTTCCCGGTGCAATACACAAACCAAAGGGCATACGACGATAAGCAAATGTACCAAATGGGCATGTGAATGTGGTCTTGACTTGGTCCTCGGGTGCGATTGGGATTTGAAAATACCCCGAGTACCCGTCAAGGAAACAATAGAAAGCTTTTCCCGCTAGTCTTTCTAGCATTTGAGCAATAAATGGTAGCGGGAAATGGTCTTTCAATGTAACCGGATTCAAGCGGCGGTAGTCAATACACACTCTCCAACCGGTTTGTGGTCGGGTGGAGACCAAGTCTCCTTGTGCATTCTTGACTACCGTCACTCCTCCCTTTTTGGGTACGACTTGAGTTGGGCTAACCCAACGAGAGTCGGAAATAGGAAAAATGATACCCATTTGCAATAGCTTAATTACCTCTTCTTGCACTACCTCCGCCATGGGTGGATTGAGCCTCCTTTGGGGTTGTCGGACCGGTTTGGCATCTACTTCAAGCCGTATCTTGTGCATGCAAGTCACCGGGCTTATCCCTTTTAGGTCCGCTATGCTCCACTCAAATGTTTCCTTATGCTTTTCAAGTAGTGATACCAATTTGTCTTCTTGGTCCTCGGTGAGTGTGCTTGGAATGATAAGTGGTAGGGTGTTCTTGTCCCCTAGAAAGATGTACTTCAAATGGCTTGGGAGGGTCTTCAACTCGACCTTAGGAGGTTGGATAATTGATGGGAGGGGCTTGTGGAGTGGAATACTCAAAGCAAACAACTCGGATAGGTTCGCCAATGCAGGACGCAGGCTGCGTCCAGTGACGCAGGCTGCGTCGTACGACGCAGGCTGCGTCGTGTGACGCAGGCTGCGTCGTGTGACGCAAGCTGCGTCGAGCACTGCCTTGCCCTGTTTTCAGCATCTCTATGACGTTGAGCTCCTCATATGTTTCTATGGGCTCTTCCTTCTCCAAGTCTTCAAGACATTTCTGCACATCAACGGCTAACAACAAGCGCAAACCTTCCTCTTCCATAGGGTTAGTTAAAGCTACCTCGAGTGGGTCTCTATCACAAAGTTTATACATTTGATTCACTAATGGCTCAAAGATATCCAAGAAGAAACAAGATTGATGGTCACTCGGGTGCCTCATGGAGTCATATATATTATAAGTTAATCTTTTCCCTTCAAACTCCATAGTCAAGCACCCGTTTGAAACATCGATCTTGGTATTTGAAGTTTTCATAAACGGCCTACCAAGAAGGAGAGGGGTGGCACTAGAGCTAGATTCCATATCTAAGACGTAGAAATCCGCCGGAAAGACAAGATTATCGACTTCCACTAGTACATTGTTGGACCAATTTGATAGTTTTGATAATGACATGTGTTTATGTAATAATGTGTTTTACTCGATATATCATATGCGTGTAATTGTGTGCTTTAGTCTTATTATAGCTAGCAACAATTATGAGAAGAAGGATCAAAGTTAGGCATAACTTTGATAAAGTCTGTGAGACAAAGTTATACCAACTTCAGGAATAACTTTGGAAGTGAACTTGGAAGTTATAGCTAAACAGGCATAACTTTAAGGAAAATCGCTTCAAACAAGATCTACATAAATCTACACAAGACTCGAGATGGAGGGTCTTTGTGATCAAGATGAAGAGATGATCCGTATACTGAAGATCTTTGTGAGGATTAGATAGTATAGGTCGTCATTCGGTAACTATTCCATTCGAGAGATTTTATGTTCAAAAGTTATAGCTTTAGCCTATGATTTTGAATGATAAAATATTGATGCATGATTTTGGAAATAAAATGTTTTGAAATGTTTTCAAAAGTGAAAGAGTTTTATTTTTATATTTATCAATTATTTTAATAGAGAATATATGTATGAGATTCTATTGGTTAGTAATACAACTTATGGGTTGTCATGCTACCTAGGGTTTCTAATATATTCTATCTCAATTTGTTGTTAACCTAATTAGACCACCTAGTGGTTGAGCCATCTAGGGTTTCGTGAAACCTAGTTTGTGCCACCTAGGGATTCGTGCTCCTAGGGTTTCGTGAGCTATAGGAATCCGGCCTCCATAGGTTTGTTTCCTTAGTTTACCTAATCTAGGATTCTACTATATCTTTACTACAATATTTTGAGATATCAAGATAAATATATTTCTATAAGATAAACCAAATAATATTTTGAGATAAAGATATTTCTAAAAGATAAGCAAATATTATTTTATGATAAGATAAGTATCTTTATTAAATATTATACTAGGGTTTTAGATCCTATAATTCTTTACTATACATACTCCATTCACATATCCATTGTCATGACACGGACATACACACGAAACACATACATCAAACGGCTCTATCTATTTTACTTGGGTTTGATTTTCAAAAATCGTTTTAAAGCAAACCTTTGAGCAAATATTTATTATTTTTAGAGTTTGTTTTTAAAAGAGTTGTGCATCAATTATTATCAATCGCTTGAGTGAAATACGTTATTGGATAATAGTACATCATTATAAGCTTACAATTCTTTAACGGGAATCTGTGTGAGTTATATTGTACTTTCTTATTAGAGTAAGATACTAGAGTATTTAGCGATACTAACCTTGAGTTATAATCATAGTGTTGATTATACGAGTGGGTTGGTAATTTTTGTAATCCGTAGGAAGGTACTAAAAATTATTAATCGAGAATAGTGGACGTAGGTTTCAACGTGTGAAACTGAACCACTTCAAAAATCGTGTGCCTCTCTCTTATCTCTTTACTTTTCGTTATTTCGTTATTCGCGCTGACTTTGATTAATTAATTAGTTGATTTTAATTCATAAGATCAAATAATTAATTACATATCATTTAATTCGAAAAAAGTGGGGCTAGTTTTTAATACTCAATTCCCCCCCCCCCTCTTTCGTATTCGAT
>JAIUZE010020176.1:0-15861 GCA_022085475.1 Heliosperma pusillum
TGATCCTCATCAGGCTCAGGATTAGGCTCAGGCTCAGGACTAGGCTTATACTCACTAAAATAAACCTGCATAACATTAAATCATAATAATTGTAACAATTGATTAAGAAAAAAAAAAAGACTAGGTGAATAAACAGTAAACCCACATCATTATTATAGGACTTGATCCAATCCGGGATCATCAACTCATCACCATCCGCTGCGCACCTCCACAACATTTCATCGTCCCACGTCGCCTCCATATCTGACCACACAAACCCTAATTATTATTATTGTTGTTATTATTATTATTATTATTATCATCAAAACTCGTAATTGTATTGTATAAATTAAAAATAACGTACCTACAGAATACAGATGACCTTGCTTGATTCGAACTTCAGGAACCAGGTTTTGATTTATCGAAATAAATCGTCAATTCCTGGTCTAGTTAGTGCGTATAGAGAGAGAGAGGGGGGAAAGGAGAAAACCTTATTATGATGATTATGATTATTATGTATTTTTGGCCCGTTATATGTGAGGCTAACCAAGTTTAGCCGTTTAGGCCCGCACCGGAAAAATGAATCGAAATGGACCACTTAATCGGGACGAGCTCCCGTACGGCCGTACCTCATTCATTTAGCTTCGGTTTTTAGTCCACACTTTTTTCGAGTTTTGGTTTGCTACGGCCTAAATTGAATAGACCGAAATTTAGGTATTTTATAATAATTTTTGCAATTTATAAACTAATTTATATTTTATCTTCAAAATAATATTTTATCTTCGACCGACATAAATATTATTTTTGGTTCTGTCCAGTTTTGGGCTGATGCTCACCTTACCGTTAAATTATCAGCAGTCATAAACATGTGTACACACGGGTTGGTTTTTAAAATTGATCCCATATTACTTTATTAGGGGCCAGATTGACGAATTCGTACAAAAATTAAGTGGAAATGAACAAATTGCTAAAAGAAAATAATTAAAAAAAAAAAAAAAAACTTTTGGACAAAATGTTAAAAAAAAAAACAATCAGTTAAGTAAACATTCTTCTCATTAATTATAAAAATTAACTAATTAAGCTAATCTCCTTCGAAATAAAGTAACTAATTAAAAAGACTTCCAATTTTAACAATTCAAACTACTAACTATATGACATCAAATTCAACTGATAAAGTCATCTTGTACTCCTTAAGTTGTTGTGAAACTCCGTCCTACCCATACGCCATTGGAGATTCATGAACTCCAGTAACCAGAACACCGTGCTTCTTAACATAGAAGTCTACTCATCACTTGTTTCTAGCTTTCCATATGTTGTAAATCAGTCCAGACATAGCAACCATCACTATTTAGAGCTGATCACATGGTCCAAGTTCATCGGCTCGACCTAGCCCAACCCGCTTTTTTGAAGGGCTTGGGTCTTTTATTTTGACCCAAAAAAGCCCACAGGACGGCCCAATGTATTTGTTGGGCCAGGTGTTTGGCCCAAATTTTCTCTCGGCTCGGCCTATATATGAACCTGTCATTTAAATCTCAAGTTAAAGAATGTTTTTTTTTTCTTACAAAGTTTGTTTAATTAGTGTTAAAGTTATAAATAACTCCTTGCAAACTCATATATATATTTATTGAGATTTAAAAGTGGTGTTTACATAGTATGTATAACATCTAGTAGACATGATTAAGCATCTGTCAATCATTGTCTTTACTATATTTGTAGAGACTACCTCATATGTGATTCATCATATTTTGTACGATTTTACTAGTTGAAGGTATTATGCTTAATATCTTGTTCGGTAAATCGTAAATTTTAAGGCCCAAAGATCCCATTTAGGCCTGAAATCCCAAAAGGGCCGGATTTGGGCTCGCTAAATAGGCCAATACATTTGGGCCGACCCGACCCATCCGGCATGCATGGGCTGTTTTTATCATCCAGGCCCAGGCCCGCACAGGTCCGACCCATGATCACCTCTAGCACTAATCTGCATCTCCATCTAATTGCCCACACTACAAATTCACCTTGTCAATGAATCTGTAACCACTGCTGCAATAAAATCAGACACAGCCTATTGTAAAGACACTCAAAAACAAATGTTCTTGAGTCTATTAGAATTCCACATAAACAACACATCTCAATATCTCATCATTAATTACTCCAAACGTCAACAATCTGTCCTTAGTAGGAAACCCCTTTTGAATTAAGATCCACGAGTTAAAATTATGTTTAGAATGTAGTACCCGTGAATTTATAAGTCTAACTAATTGACTTATATAGGCATGTGCGATTTCTGTCGATCGCCTAGTGCTAGGTGTCGATCGACATAGACGAGTATGTGATGGGGGAAAAGGTAGGTTGTGTCTATTGAGGCTGTCGATTGACACTTTGTAAGGGTTGTCATTCAACAGAGGTGCCTAGGGGTTAGATGGATTAATAGTTGTGTCTATTGGGAGGGTCGATCGACTTTGAGTTAAGGGTGTCGATCGACCATTGTCGAGTGTCGATCAACCAAGAGGGGGTGTGTCGATCGACCTTGATTGCATGTCGTTAGACAAGGCTTTGGTTGTGAAGAGACTGAGTCGTTTGGCATACCTAGAGGGTAGAGGGGTGTCGATCGACTTATGGTAGGGTGTGTCGATCGACACGGTGTATTTTTCAATCGCATATGTGTGTGTGTGGCGTGAGTAAGGATGGGTTACGTTGTTATTTTCTTTAATTAGACTCAATGCCTTATTTCATAATCTCCCTAGTGTTGCCTTAACCTATTGCCTTAACTGTTACTTATGAATACCATATAATTAGACTATCTAATTATATACTAAATTCTCTAATTTAGTCTAGGAAAAGATCTAGTGACATGCATGCTAAAATCAATATATATATATATATAAGTCTTTTTTTCAAGCGATATTAGAGGTCCACATTATCTTTTTTAGTTTTTGGAAAGTATATTTTTATATCTTGCAAGATTACAAAAAAGATACTATGTAATATTTCTAAAATTACAACTATTATTTGCGTAAGAAAATGTCTGATTATCAATCTAGCAAAAAAAAATATAATGTAAAACATTTCGAAACTTACATATTTGGATTCTTAACGAAAAATGCTTTCATTAGAGTATAAATTTTGTATTTTTTAATACCACATTGTTTTTAATATCATATAACTAGAACATAAGTATATGAAAATTAAATAAATGACTTTTAAAATATTTTTTATTATTCTAATACTCCCTCCTATTCAGGGTATTCTTCCCTATTTCCTCTTTGGGTTATTCTTGTTTTCTTCCCTATTTCCTTTTTGGGATGTGGGGTTGTGTGGTTCATATTTAATTGTATGTGGAGTTGAATGTTTTGTGTGGTCCAAATTCATTTCCTTAATTCAAGTGCCCAAATGAAAGGGGAAGATTACATTGAATAGGAGGGAGTATTAGTATAATAGTTTAGTATTATTCAAGAAATAATTATTTTATAGAAAAATATGATGTACTACTTAGTATGTTATTTGTCTCACATTGAAAAATAACGTAGGTGTGGTGAATATACTACGTATAAAAAATAGAATTGTCCCGCATCGAAAATTTACGATAAGGTCGGATGATTATATGATTATAAATAGAATTCATCATTGGAACTTATGTATCCACCCAAAATCTTTTGAGTCTCTTAAGTATTGTCTTAGAGATCTCTTACAAGTTTGTATTAAAATCTTTACAATAGTGAAATTTACATCATAAAAAATTAATTTAGGAAAGTTTCATAAATCATGCTTTGGATATAAAAAAATAAAGTGAAGAATCTTTTAATTATTATAAAATAAAAATAATAGAAATATATATTTATAGAAAAAGATGGTGTACTACTTAATATATTATTTGTCCCACATTGAAAAATAATGTTGATGTGGTGAATATATTACGTATAAATAGTAGAATTATCCCACATCGGAAAAATAACATAAAGTGGGTAATCCTATGATTATAAATAGGAGTGATCCTTAAAACTTATGTATCAACCAAAAAAAAATTAATCTCTTAAATATTGTCTTAGAGATCTCTTAAAAGTTTGTAGATGTGATGAATATATTATGTACAAATAGTAGAATTGTCCAACATCGTAAAATTAACATAAGGTGAGTGATCCTATGATTGTATATAGAAATCATCCCTGGACATTATATATCAAACTAAAACCTTTTAAAACTCTTAAGTATTATCTTAGAGATCAGATCAAAGTTGATGTATTATTATCTCCACAATTATTAAATTTACATCATCAAAAATTAATTTAGATAGTATTATTAAAAAAAGTTAGTATTGAAAAAAAACTTATGAAGATAATATAATTAGATCTTGGTAATAAAACCTGCAAAGTATAGAAACTCATATTATTTGCACATACTTGGTGTAATTCTTAGTATATTATTCGTCTCACTGGTGCATATATTACCTATAAATAGTAGAATTGTCCTAAATCAAAAAATTATCATAAAGTGGATGATATTATGATTACTAATATGAATCATATTTGGAACTAAAGTTTCAACCCAAAATCTTTTAAGTCTCTTACATATTATCTTACAGAGCTCTTAAAACTTTGTATTGTAATTTTTACTATAGTGAAATTTACATCATTAAAAATTAATAAATTAGAAAAGTATCATAAATAATTTTTTTGATGGTAAACTATTTAATGTGCATGAACAAAACGATTTCTCTACTTGTTTCAATATGAAATAAATATCATTATTGTCAAATTCTCTATTATTTTTATCTAAACAACCGCGTTTTCGCGCGGGATCGAAACGAGTTTTAATTAATTGAACTCCTCAAACAACCCATTCCAACCACTTTTAACGACTAATCAATATATTAAACACAAAATGCTTTCAATAAAGTTACCTTTCCAGCCTTAAAAATAAAGCCGAGAACCAATTAAGATAGGTATGATCAGAAAGATCACCATGAATGGCCAATGTAGTTGGCAACAACCTGTTAAATTTCAGAGTACTGTACAACTGTCGGCAAACTTCACAAAACTTTCACGCCATATCGCTCAATGAAGGAACTAACATCGCCAACTTCAGAAGACATATTAAAATTTGCATGTTCAACTGATTGTATGATATTCCCAGTCTATACCTAAGTGTTTCTGTACCCATAGTAATAACTAGGGATGGCAATGGATAGGATCTGGATAAGGTCTTATAAGATCCAGATCCAGATCCATATTGTATATGTTGGATCCAGATCCGCCCCATATTCGCAGGGTCCAGAATTTTCAGATCCATATCCAGATCCGTGGATCAGGGTAGGATATGGGTCCCAAATGGATCTGATCGTTTTCAAAATATTTTATTAAATTATTCATCTTTTAAATGTAATTTTTCTATTAAAATTACATAAAATGTATTAGAATGTTTAATAAGATTATAAGTATACATTATATCGACATTTAACATAATAAAGTAACTAATTACTGCGTAAGTTATTATTTGGATGAGGATAAAATTAATTTACAAATATTTAAATTGTATTATAAATTAAGAATGACCTATGAAATAAGTAAAATAACATATGAGAGTTGATTAAATTAGAAAACATCAGCATTATAAACTTTAGCTAACCTTATATAATTAAAATAAATAAAAAAGAAAAGATATGGATCCGTGGGTAGGGTTTAGATCTTAACAACAAGATCATCTTTAGTTTCTAGATCATCTTAAAAAATAAAATTCAAAAGAGGTAAGTCTGATTATCAAAAACATGTTGTCAATAAGCCATGAATACAACTTTATTGGGCTTGAAGATGGTAAAACCCAACAGGTAAGCTCCGTAAACAATGCCAAATTAAAATGGTCTTCTGCCTAGTCGGAGTATAGCCACATAGCTACCTAACAACTCTATTTAATAACACTTGTCTAATACTCCCTCATATTCTAAATAACATTCCCTATTTTATTTTTCATCTATTCACAATACATTCTCCCTTCCTTATTTAGTAAACTTTTATAATTATTTTAATCACCTCACCCCACAACAATACCCCACAATACTCATACTTTATCTTATTTTAATCAGCTCACCCCACAAGAATACTTATTTTAATTACTTTACCCCACAATAATACTCCACAATACCTTCCCTCTCTCCAATCACATCACCCCACCACAATATTTTACCTTATTTAATTACCAACCCTTAAATTTTGTTTCATCCATGAAGAGAGAATGTTATGTATGTTGGTAAAATAAAGACGTAACAATGAAAAGTAAGATTGAACTTATCGAAACAGGAAAGAAAGGCAGTGCCGTGGTAATTAAGCCACTGACTTGAAAACTATATCAGCACGACTTCGGTGGTAATCGTCTCACGCTGGTAGTTACCCAAGGTTAACACTGCGACCCTCGTACACAACCACTTGTGTAAAGAAGCCTCTGAACAAACAAAAATTGTACCCAGAAATTCAGCAGTAGCAGAGAAGAAGAAGAGAGAGTTTGAGAGAGAGCATTGTCTTATGATTTTTATGTTGTATGTTCTAAATAGGAAATACTGTCTATTTATAACAGAAAATAGACAGCAGAGGAGCCAAAAAACGCTCTACTTAATCACGGTCAAAAGCGTGATTAAATGAGTTTAATTAGCCTCCTTAATTTCCGCCAGTAACAGTCATATTTGACTGACTGTTGCACATTCAAAACAGCTACACTGACTGTTGCACATTCAAAATAGCTACACTGAAAGTGGGCCAAGGCCCGCACCGCATGTGCTCTACCCAAACCCGAGCCGAGCGGAGCCAGTCTGGCGCGGGCGCGCGTGTGTGTTTGGACCCAAACCCACAAGCCCAATATTCTCAACAAAACCCTCTCTATTTACTCTATTGGACATTACAAAGACAAGTTGTATAATAAAGAAGAGAGGAAGGGAATTTCCCAAGATGTGGGATACACATCAATGAGAAAATATTGACTTTTGGCTTTTGATAAGCCATCATTGCCAACAATGTCCCACTGATGGCGAAGAAAGAGCTAAGGAAAAATTTCTGGGAAAGGAAGAGTGGATACTTACACATTCAATGTCTTTCGATTTTAATTGACGTATTTCTGGGTAAGGAAGAGTGGATACTTAATTGACGTATTACAATAATGCAAAGACAAGTCAATTGTTCCTTTCAAGTATTTAAGTAAGCGACGAAGTGCATTCCAGTGTTCAGCACTAGGGTTATATGTATATCGGCCCAGTCTACTAACCGCATAAGCAATGTCTGGTCGAGTGCAGTTCATAAGAAACATCACACTTCCTATAATTTTAGCATACTCTTTTTGGGAGACACTATCGCCCAAGTTTTTACACAAAGATACGCTAGCATCATAAGGGGTCCTAACATGTATAACATCAAAGCTATCAAATTTCTTCAACACTTTCTCAACATAATGAGATTGACTTAGTGATATTCCATTTGAGGTTTTAGTAATTCTAACTCCAAGAATAACATCAGCTTCCCCTAAGTCTTTCATCTCAAATCGCAACGACAAAAATTGTTTGGTTTTATTCACAACAAATAAATTACTACCAAGAATAAGCATGTCATCAACATATAACCATATAATCACACAATCTGATCCAAACAGTTTAGAATACACACACGAATCAGAATTGTTGGTAATATAGCCATCATAAATTAAAGTGTTGTGAAATTTCTCATACCACTGTTTAGGTGCTTGTTTAAGACCATATAGTGATTTTCTCAGTTTACACACTTTACTCTCTTGACCCTTTACCACAAACCCCTCGGGTTGAGACATTTAGATCTCTTCCTTTAGGTCACCATTCAAAAAAGCAGTATTTACATCCATCTGATGTACAACAAGATCATGAATAGCAGCTAAAGCAATAAGAATTCTAATAGTGGATATTTTAGTCACAGGTGAGTAAGTATCAAAATAATCAATATCCTTCTTTTGTGTAAACCCTCTAACCATAAGTCTAGCTTTGAACCTTTCTATTGTACTATCGGGTCTCAATTTCTTTTTAAAAATCCATTTACTACTAATGGGTTTACTACCCTTAGGCAAATCAGTCAACTCCTAAGTCTGATTAGAAACAATATAATCAAGTTCGTTTTTAATAGCTTCTTTCCAAAAATTAGTATCGATCGATCTCATAGCATCAACAAAAGGTTTTGGATAATCTTCTATTAAAAAAGCAGAAACAAGTTCATCACAAGCACAATCATCACAAGCATAATCATCACAAGCACAATCATCAACATGAACATCAGGCAATGATACAACATCTTTTTTTAAAGGGAAAACATGTTAAAAAAATTCAGCATCTCTAGCCTCAGAAATAGAACGGTCACTCAATGACATGAAGTTATACGCATAACTGTTTTGAGCATAACCAATGAAAACGCAATCATAAGTTATAGGTCTATGGTAGGCGTCTTAAAGCTAGGTAAGCTTACTTTAGCTAAACACCCTCACACTTTAAGAAAATTCAGGTTGGGAGCATAACCTTTCCATATCTCGTGAGGTGTCTTGTCTAGTTTCTTGTGTGGTACCCTGTTAAGAATATGACAAGTCGAAAGCACCGCTTCCCCCCCACATAATATCGGAAAGGCCAGAACTTAAAAGCATAGCATTCATCATTTCTTTCAAAGTTCTATTTTTACGTTCAGCTACTCCATTTGATTGAGGTAAATAAGGTGGACTGGTCTCATAAAATTAATCCATTTTTCTCACAAAAATCTACTAGATAGTTAGAACCATATTCACCACCTCGATCAGACCTGACTCGTTTAATCATTCTATCAAGTTGATTTTCTACCTCAGCTTTAAACTTTATAAACATGTCTTCAGCTTCACTTTTATGTCTAAGTAAATACACTTTAGTATATCTAGAACAATCGTCTATAAAGGTGACATAATAATGTTTACCTCCTCTGCTCATAGTACTTTTAAAATCAGCTAAGTCACTGTGAATTAATTCAAAAAGATTTGTATGTCTAGTTTTAACAGGTTTACTGAGTTTTTTTTTAGTAAATTTAGCCTCAACACAACTAGCACATTTTTCAAAAACTTCTGTAGATAGTGATGAAATAAGCGATGAAGATCTAAGCTTTTTAATCGAATCAACATTCACATGACCTAATCTACCATGCCAAACATCAATAGACTCAGCGATATAAGGAGAAGTAGAAGCATCATTATTAATGTTATAAGAATCAACATTTAAAACAAATAAACCCCCACAGAGATAACCCTTGCCCACGAAATCCCCATTGCGCGACATTACAACCTTGTCAGCCTCAAAAACAAGTTTCACACCAGCTTTGTTTAATAAGGCACCAGACACGAGGTTTTGACGCAAGGTAGGAACATACAAAACATTATTAAGAGCAAGAGTTTTCCCCGAGGTCAGTTTGAGAAAGATCTTGCCTTTGCATGTGATCACAGCAGAAGAGGAGTTACCCATGTAGACACATTCACCATCAGTCACATCTTCGAATTTAGCAAACAACTCCTTGTTAGCACACAGATGCCTCAAAGCTCCTGTATCCAGAATCCAATCACTAGCATTTGCAACCAAATTTGCCTCAACCACCACAGCAGAAATAATGTCATCTTTCTCAACAACATTAGCTTCAACAACTTTCTTTTGAGGACACTGGTAAGCTTTGTGACCCGGGTTTCCACAGAGATAACACACTTGATTCTGATTTGGCTTATGGATCTTACCAGTAGGCTTGGTGAATTTTCCTTGACCAGGTTTCTTAGCATTCTGACCCTTAGACACACTCAGACCAGCTTTAGCCTTTCCCTGACCCTTGAACCTATCTCCATTTGAAGACCCACCAGTTTCAACAAGATTAGCCTTAGTAGTAGTAAGAGACAATTGGACAGATTTGTCTTTGAGACGGTTAGCTCCCTCAGTCCTCATGTGACCTATTAGTTCTTCTAGGGACAAATCTTTTTTCTTATGTTTCAGATGGTTCATATACTCATTCCAGGAGGGGGGAAATTTCTCTAACAACACATTAGCTAGAAAAATCTCATCTAATTTCATACCCTCATTAACAACGTCAGCATACAAGTTCTCATAAACATGAACTTGCTCCATAATAGGTTTGTCATCTACCATTTGAAACCGAAGCCACTGCCCGACAACATACTTTTTTTTACCCGCATCATCAGCCCCATATTTTTTCTCTAAAGACTCCCAAATGGTTTTAGAAGATTTATGGACCATAAATAAGTCAAAAAGAGTATTAAACATATGATTAAAGAGATGACATTTTACAGTTTTGTTATCCTTATCATGTTTCTTAACAGCTTCCTCATTTGACCTAATAACAGAAGCCACAGGAGGGGTAGCCTCTACAGCATTAAAGGTTACGGGCACAAGAGGATCATTAAACAGAACATAATCAATTACAAGTTGTTCAAAAAACATAAGCAATTTCTGAGACCACCTCTTATAATTCTTACCATCCAAAGGTTCCAGTTAAGACAAGTCTGGGATCGTCTTACTCAAAATTACAGCCGTTGTTACGACAGAAATATATAGTTTTCAAATTGTTGGTAAAATAAAGACGTAACAATGAAGAGTAAGATTGAACTTATCGAAACAGGAAAGAAAGGCAGTGCCGTGGTAATTAAGCCACTGACTTGAAAACTATATCGGCACGACTTAGGTGGTAATCGTCTCACGCCGGTAGTTTCCCAAGGTTAACTCTGCGACCCTCGTACACAACCACTTGTGTAAAGAAGCCTTGGAACAAACAGAAACTGTACCCATAAATTCAGCAGTAGCAGAGAAGAAGAAGAGAGAGTTTGAGAGAGAGCATTGTCTTATGATTTTTATGTTGTATGTTCTGAACAGAAAAGACTGTCTATTTATAACATAAAATAGACAGCAGAGGAGCCAAAAAACGCTCCACTTAATCACGGTCAAAAGCGTGATTAATAGAGTTTAATTAGCCTCCTTAATTTCTGCCAGTAACACTCATATTTGACTGACTGTTGAACATTCAAAACAAATACACTGAATGTGGACAGAATACAAAGCACACACACATGTCCAAAAGGTTAAAAGTGGCCCAAGGACCGCACCGCAGGTGCTCTGCCCCAAGCCGAGCTGAGCCAAGCTGGCGCGTGTGTGTGTGTGTTTTGACCCAAACCCACAAACCCAATATTCTTAACAAAGCCCTCTTTGTTCACTCTATTGGACACTACAAAGACAAGTAGTATAATAAACAAGAGAGGAAGGGAATTTCCCACTGATGTGGGATACACATCAATGAGAAAATATTGACTTTTGGCTTTTGATAAGCCATCATTGTCATCAATGTAGAATATGAGGGAGTAATATGCAATGCTCTCACAAAGGCCAAACACTCACTACCAGGGAGAGAGGTAGAGCCCAACCAATTGTATTAGTATTTCCAAGCAACTATCCCGCTCTGTATTGCAGGCTGCATTTTTCCTAAAACACCCAAACTATCTTCCATGCTGCTTCCTAAAGTGACCGACAATTATATAGCTGGCAAAAGAAACATAAACGAAATATAAAATTCCATTAAAAT
Source organism: Heliosperma pusillum (assembly GCA_022085475.1). Classification (NCBI taxonomy): domain Eukaryota; kingdom Viridiplantae; phylum Streptophyta; class Magnoliopsida; order Caryophyllales; family Caryophyllaceae; genus Heliosperma; species Heliosperma pusillum. The sequence goes on from JAIUZE010020176.1 coordinate 11,562, forward strand.
TCAACTCCCACTTCATACAAACACCAACTTAAGAATAACATCCACTCACATAAAAAAGTACAAATCCAATCCAAGTAAACCCTAAAACCATTACAACCAGCAGTGCAGTTAGGTGTACAAAATTAGAGGTACAATTTTAAAGGTAAAAATCGTCAAACCAAGTTGGGGTTTTGCAAGCCGATATCGTGCATCGGCTATATTGTCGCCGAGTTCACTGCAATTTTAGAGGCACAATATACAAAGAACTAGTTTAGAACCTGTGCAAAGTTGCACAGGTATGTAGAGATTTTTTGGAAAAAGATAAATCAGTTACTACATGACTACTGCATAGGTATGTAACTATATACGAATATATTACTCCCTCCTATTCTACATAACATTCCCTCTTCATGGATGGAACAAAATTTAAGGGTTGGTAATTAAATAAGAACCAAAAAATAGTGGTGGGGTGAGATGATTGGAGATAGGGAAGGTATTGTGTGGTATTATTGTGGGGTAAGTGATTAAAATAAGTATTTTTGTGGGGTGAGATGATTAAAATAAGATAAAGTATGAGTTTGTGGGGTATTGTTGTGGGGTGAGGTGATTAAAATAATTATAAAAGTTTACTAAATAAGGAAAGGGGGAAGGTATTGTGAATAGATGAAAAAGGAAAGAGGGAAAATTATTTAGAATAGGAGGGAGTACTTATCTAACATATTGAATAAATGAATAATAGGTAGTAATTTGCCCAACTCCAAATTGATCACTTTGGGTCACAATGATGTGAAATGGTAATTAACAATTCCATTTTGTGTTTTATTGAATTCAAAGAGCCATAATACGTGTGGTCAAGAAGAATAATAATCTACTACTTCCACCCTTCGACGACTCCATCGCATTTTCTTTTTCCTTTCTCCCCTAATCCCAAAATTATCACCCCTTTATAAATTTAGCAACTTACCATATAAACCAATCATCCTTCCCTTTTTATTAGCTTTTCTTAAATCCCTCTAACTAGAAAGAAACAATATAATGAGGCATTGACGATGGAGAGTGTGTAAGTGTATAACCCTAAGGAAAAACCTGAGTTTGGTTGAATTTCTTACAAAATTAATAAATTTTAGAGAAAATGAATTTACCAACTCTGATAGCATAGCAAACCTTACCTTTTCTGGAAGTAAAATAGTAGTTTTTTTTTTTACTAAATATAGAGTACATGTGAAATAGATTTATTGAAAGTCAAAGAATTTAAGTTACAAATAGTACAAAAGGTATACTCGGTTGACTGGATAATTTATAGTCAGAACTCGAGAGAAGTCTATTTGGCAGCAATCTTGCTCATGCAGGAGGAGTACTATTCTCGTGTTTTATAATCTTGAGACATTCTTTCGCATAAACATCTTTGGTGATACACGGGTTTCGCGATACTTTCCAAACTGTGATGCACGGGTTACCACAGATGGAGAAACGAGGGAGAAGCGTGAAAACACGCATTTGTAGAGTCGCCACCAACTTTTGTGGGAAATTGGAATTGTTCGAATACTTTATGTCTTGTCAAGACACAAAGTGATGACATAAACACTAACAACTCGTTACCCTTAGCATTCTATGTCTAGAATGATGATGCGTGCCTAAGTTATATGTTTATTTCACCTTTTTGCACGCATTTCTATGCCATATTGAGTAGCGAAAGCTACTATTCTCCCTTGTTTCAGATGCTTTGGGTATTTCTTTGTTTCGTACAGGTTGTTGGCCAAAAAGGAGCGAAAACGAGTCGAATTCCGTCTTTGTGTTGCATTCCGGATACTAATGGAGTCATGCTCTAGAACCGTCACCTTGGGATGCGCGGGAATGAGAGAGGATGCATTGAGTTAGAGTGAAGACTGGCGTGCAGAACTGGAAATAGTCAATCGACAGCTTTATTAGTCGATTGACTGGTTTTGGTGTTTAGTCGATCGATAGCTGTTTAAGTCGATCGACTTTTTTTGAGAACTAAGCCGGCAGAATTTATCCTTTAGTCGATCGACCAGCCTAAGTAGTCGATCGACTGCTTTATGTTTTAGCCGAAAACAAATTTTGATTTTTCGGCCCATTAGTTCTAATTACGTGAGAGTTTTATTATTTAACCTTTTGTAATAGACAATAATTAGATACGAAGTATCTTTTACACTGTTCAACATTGCTACGTTTCTTGGAGCAACTTTGGATATGAGATTGGAGAATTAATCTTTCTTCCTTTCCTTTGGTATTGAAACTTGTTCTCTTCTTTCTAATTCCTTTTTCTTTATTTTTCTTCCTTTGTTATTTGTTCTTGTTGTTTCTTCTTTGCTTATTAGATTAAATTGTTAATCGTAATTCATCCTCTTTTATCATGTTTGATTCAATCCTATTTCTTATAATTAATTTCGTTAGATCTATTATGCATAGCTAATTCTTCTATGCTAGGATTTAGGGAAACTACGGTTATGCGATGATTTATTGTTAGGTTATTAGTTAAATAATAATTATTGGTTTGTTTTGTTAATCGTTGCATTATTGTTAGTAAATTGATTAAATGCATGTGACCGATATACTAGTTTGTTTAACCTTGACATAGATCGTAAGATATGGAAAAGGTACAGACTTGCAGCGAATAATAAAATGCCCTAATTAGAGCGAAAGCTAAATTAGTAATTCTATGGTGAATAGTAGACCGAAAGGAACTATCCCTTACCATTCGAACCATGTTTATGTTAACCTTTTAATTCTATCATTGACCGTCGTTGATCGTGGTAACCCGATATCTAGTTATTTTTCTTATCATATTTTTGGAACACCTACTTAGGGGTCAATTGTGTTTTGCAAAGGACTCAAAGATTCACACAAACAATCCAAGGATTTTTATGAAAATGCAACAGTATAACATATGAAAACAAGGCTATTTTTGTGGGATAAGTTTTCTGATTTTTGTCACAAATAAATAAAGGATAGGGTAGAGGATAAACATCAACTAAGACAAGCACAAGTTAGTGTGAATTCTCATGTTTAAACCCATAAGATAGAAACCCTGAACTTGGGACTGTATAGACTAGCACATACAGTTCAAGAACAGTGAGTCCTAAACTCAACCCAGTCACTAAGACTAGAACAAGTGAATGGATTAAGCTTATGCCAACAAACTAATACTAGCACAAGTTTGTTTAGGTTTGTATTAACCAAGACTTGCACAATTTAACAGATAATAGAGTAAAAACTCTAAGTTTCCATTCATTCAAATCTGAGTTATACATAGTACAAAAGGCTCTTTATATAGAGCATTACATGGAGATCTCTACCACTGAATTAAAGTTACATCGAAGGGCTTGAAATAGCCTTACAATGACAACAAAACAGATGCACAAAAGTCTCCTAATGAGACGAGCTGAAACAGGCTGCAAGTCTTTAGAAAAGTTGCTGCAAAAGTAACATTGTCCATTTCCTGAAATAGTAAAGATTGAGTCAGGCTTTTGAGGGTTGTTTGGCCCCGTTTTTCTACCACATGATGTTCACATCTTTAAGATCATTTAGGGATCAATTAGCAGAGCTGGACGTGCAATTCAAAGCACTTTGAACACATATAAATATCCTTGCTGAACACAGGAAGTAATACAGGCTTTCAGGAGCATTCCTGAAATCAGCCATGTCTTGCAGATAGCATAACTTCCAAAAAGAATCAGCTTCAAATGTTGCCCAAAGCTTTAGTTATGAACCCTTGTGTGAGTTCAGGTCAAAACTGGATGTTCATCATCTTCCTGTGCATCAACAAGAACTTTGAAAGATCATATCTCATAGCTCCAGTTGCTTAAAAACGCCCTTGATAAGTCAAATGAAAGCTAATGGTGGCTTTCACCTCAAAAATAAATCAACCTTAAATATCCAGTAAAACTTGAGTTATTTACGTTTTAGTACTGACAGTCATTTCAGAAAAACAACATTGCATTCTGCGTGACAGTCTTTGAAGCTCGATTGTGTGAAATTTACTCGATGAATCTTATTGATTCCAAAGCCATATAAAAGAGGGCATATTTAAGATTTTATCCTTATGAAGAACACAAATTGTAACCAAGTAAAACTTGAGATATGAGCCATTGAGCGCATGCCTGAATTGTTGTACTATTGAAGTATTTCAGATAGGCACTTTGTTCAGTTTTGCTCCTAAATTGCATCCTATGGTGATGACTGTTTGATTAATCTTTATCCCCTAGTTCTTGATGAAATATGGAACGGAAACACCCCTTGTCTCCTGCTTCAATTTTAATCCACTTTCTCTCTTTATTCCTCTTTCCTTCACTACTTTAGT